>VXBX01007236.1:123636-156874 GCA_013400415.1 Scytalopus superciliaris
GGTTGGTTGGGTGGGGCGGGTGGGGGTGGGGGGGGGGGGGAAATGGTAGCCAGATGTTTCCATTTCATTGTAATTAGAAATCTAAAGCTTGAAAATATTTGGTATTTTTTGCTTAAAATTTGCGTGTGATACAAATTGTTTAAGCTTCCTCTAAATAAAAAAAACAAACACGAAAGGATAAGTCTCTTTCAGTGAAAACAAGTCAGATGAATGGATAATGTGCAGTTGACAGAGGGTTGGACTGTGAGCCTGGTGAGAAAGCCTCCTTTCTGTGGGGAGTGGAGGAGAAGAGGACTGTCATTTCTGAAGGTGTCAGAAATGCAGGGGTTTATTCTCTCTGTGTTCTGCCTCTTATTCTCATTTTCATGTGTGTATTAAGTGGCTCTTGCTGAGCTTGGTGTTGAGATGTGTCACAGCGATAAATCACCTTTTATTGGAGATTATATTTTTCTTCAAATGGAGCTGCCAGCAAGGCACATTTTAACAGTTGCAAGTGACTGCAACATCTTCTGTCACCTCTTCTCTCTCTCCTCAAAATATTATTCAATAAATTCTAGCTCAGATCTATTAAGGACCATGTTTTCTAGCGGGAGGGGAAGAATAGCAGAGGTGGCAATTAACAACTGTCAGCACTAGTCAAGGATTTTATATGTGTGTGAAAACCTGCTTTTCTCCCACCTTGCTTATACCTGAGGAATCCCAGCCTGCCTGAGTTATTACCCAGTGAAGCTTTCCAAGATCCCCGTGGAACAGGGACTCATACAGTAGTTAAGAGAGTTGCCCAGGATCAAATATCAGCCCCATGTTGTGTCTGTAGAGAACAATCATCAGGTGTTTCTTGCTCTGGCCATGTGAACCCATGTTGTCAAGTTTAGACACCTGATATCAAGGTCATACAGTGTTCTTACCTCCTAGAAAAAAATCAGAATGAATATAGGAAATAGTGTATCATATTTGGAGGTAGAAAGGAGTAAAATGATTTCATTCCAATAAAAATAATTTGGGTATCTTTGTTATTCTTACAGTACTAGCATCTGGGACACAGGATATCTGGAAAATTTCCCTGAAAAGTCCTATCAGGGTCATCAAAAGATACATTTTTTTTTCAGTTTTGGCAAATTGCTAATTGGTTTGGATGTTTTTGACGAAATAGTTTTGACAGTTCCAACTCACAAATAATAAGCTGTAAATTCTGAAGGCTTTTTGGTGTGCTTGACAGTCACTTGGAAGTGTGCAGTTTTATCCCCCAGGAAACAGCTGGTCTAATCCCAGCTGGAACCTTGGGGGTTATCAAAGAAAGGGGAATTGGTTGTTCATAGTTATGTAATGTAAAACATCACCTGCTCCCAAAGGTGTCTGAGTATAAAATTAGGTTCCTTGGCATGGGGTGAGTGGTGTTACTGCTTGGGGGGCACAAACAGCAGGGACAAATGGGCTGTGAGTTGTCCAGTCTGACCCCAGCTGGCCCTTCTCTCTCAGGACTTGACCTGCTTTGGTTTATTTGCTCTACAATTTCTGAACTCACTCCCATTTTTGTTTTCTCTCCAATTTTTCACTTCAAATGAATTCCACATCATTTTGCCCTTGAATTCCATTTATAGAAGCGGTTGTGAGTGAAAAATCTGTGCTGTGATATATTCCTGTGTGAAAATCAAACAGAGTTGACATAGTACTTCATTCTGCTCTCCCTCCCTTTTAAACTTTACATTGCTGTGGATACTCAAAAACCATCTTGATCTATGAATTTTTTTGAGGGGGGGTTTGTTTTTTCTTGAAAGAGATATGAGAAAACACCAACATTACAACAGGTCCCATAGAAACTTTTTTTTGTTTTTTGCTGTATAATCTGCCCTTTTACTTTTCTAGTTGAATATCTCATCTTTCAAAATTTAGTCTTTTAGAAGCGGAGGCAGAAATAGGCTGTATTTTCAAAGCTAATTTCTAGGTGTTAAATGCCAAATCACAAATGCCAGACCCCTTGTTTTGCCAGTATCCTATGAAGGCCAGTCATATCCTAGAAAAACCCTGGCTGCCAGCCTGGGTCCTGGATAACTCCTGAGGCAGTTGTAGCAAAGATAACAGGCAGGGAACATCATATAGTCCCACCACGATGAGGAGCGTGGCTTGGTGATGGAGGAGAGCCCTGCTCCTCTGTGGTTACTGGATAAACACTTTTCATTATCGGCATTGTCATTTGCATAATGGAATTGTGCAGCTGGCCACGGGCAGGGAATGGAGTCACCGCATGCTCTCCCAGTGCTCGGGCACAGGCAGGGAAGGGAGGGAGGGAGGGGAGCATGGCACTGCCAGAAGGGGTTAACTGGGCTGGACTGGGAATTTCTTTCACGCTGGGGGAGCAGTTTTCTTGCCTGCATCAAGAACCCCTTTCTGCTGGTTGCAGGAAGCTACTGCAGGGTGAACTGTGTGTGTTTTGTTGCCTTGGTTGGGACTGTGAGCCTGGGGAACAGCTTTCTGACCGGGATCCAGGGAACCGGCTTTGCTGTGCCGCCGTTTTGGCTCCGGCCTGGGCGGGAGCAGGGAGCGGAGTTTCATCCCACCCTGGAGCAGCCAGGGATGGGATGGATGGCTGCCCTACCTCGGTGCCTCTGACACAGCTGTGGGCATCAGCAGATGGCACAGGACTGCCAGCAGTGGGAACTGGTCCTCTTCCCGTGCTCCTCCAGATGGGAGGCCTCCAAAGGGAACACGGAATAGGCTCGTTTTGCAGTGGCTTTGCAGCTCTGCCCTCCCTGTGCTGGGTTTGCTCTGCCCCTCTGGGGGACGCTTTCTCCCCAGTGACAGGATCCAAGATGAGCACAGCCAGCCTTTCTGTGGTGTTGTTTGATTCACTTGTAATGTGTATATAACCCTACTCTTTGAGCTATCACCAGTCTTAAATGTGGAATGAAATGTAATAAATACAATAATTTCTGACACTGCATGGAGTTACAAGTGAGGCTTTTGGGCTCCAGAGCCACGATCAGTGAATGACATTCAGAGAGGAGGAATGCATCAAAATTAGTCTGCTCCATCTGGGGCAGTCAGAGCTTGGCTGCCAGTGCAGGAAGAGTAAACAGGATTGCATCTTTCAGAATGAGACAGTTTTTGGCATAAATAAGCTTTAATTTCATCCAATTGCTGAGGCATTTAACGCTGTCCATCAGCAAACACTACCTTAGGTGCTGCCACTCTCTGTGAGTGTGGGGTTGTAGAGCACCTGTGCCTTGGCAGCTGAGGAGAATGGAGTAAAAGAGGAATAAATGGATTTCTTGTTATAAAAAATTGACGTTTCACCTGTCTTCATGGCATCAAGAGTTTCCCAGTGGGACTCTCTTCCTCAGTGCTGGCCCACGGACAGGAATCAGGAACTCTGAGGAAGGACTTGGGAAGTCCGTCAGCTCAACAACAACTCCCTTTCCCGAGGAGCTGCTGTTATTTTCCAGATACAATATTTTCATAGGACTGTCAGGGTATTTTATAGAAAAATTTTGCTCACACACATGAAATATTAGGAATTGGTTTGGGTTTACATTTTTTTCTCTGCTTCCCAAGTGCTTAGTAAACGAAACAAGCAGCAGAGAATGGATATTCTCATCAATCCTCTTGTTTGTATATACTAGTCAAGACCTAAAAATCCTCTTGAAGGGAAAGGGGAAAAACTCTGGAGTGTTTTTTTTAATCTTTTAGTTCAAAAGTAAATGCTTCCAATTTAAGCCCCAAAGCCCATAAAGTAACTGGCTGCAGAGTGGCATAAAACGAAAAGAGACAGCCAGTCTGGGAGGTTGTCCCTTCCATGGCCAGCTGTGTCCATAGTTCTGGCTCAGCACTGGGGGCTGACCCCAGAAACACTCAGTTCAGGGCTCCCTTACAACTCTTGGAGGGAGTGCTCAGCAGCCCCAGGAGTTGTTTAGAGTTTCCATGGCTCCTAAGCAACTGCAAACATCCCATTTCGAACCAGCAAAGATGCTCTGATGTCAGAATGCTACAGCAGACCGCTCAGTATGTTATTTTCCATGGCAAATTTCCTTCCCTTTCTAGCTAAAACCCCCAGTGTTTCAGGGCTCTCTCTTTCTTAAATGATTTCCAGGCTTAACCAACAGTATTTTTTGTGTGTGAACACATCTTCAGGTGACCTCTTGGAGCCAGACCCTCAGCAAATACCGGGGAGGACTCTGTAACATGCATTTACACATTGTCTGGAGCCTCCACTGTTCTGACACAAAGATAACAGCTGTCTGATAGCTCCCAGAACAGGAGGTTAAATGTGTGGCTTCATCACAAAATGCAGTGTTAAGGAGAACAGTGGTTAAGAACGACTGCACCTTGCAGTGAAACAAAAGTAATAATTGGGTATTCCAGGGTTTGCTGTTGAGCTTGACATCCTAAATTTATTAATGACCTGGAAAAAGTAGACCATCAGCTTTCAAAATGTGTGGATAAAAGCTATGGAGCTCGTAACGTCTGTGCAAAGATAAGTAAATCACTGGGACAATCATTATTACAGTAGATGAATTTTCATTTGGCTACGTGTCAAGTCCTATGTGCGGGCCAAAACAAGGCATTTTCTCTGTAGAATCTGATGGATTCAAGCTTCCCATGTCCTTTAAGGAAACACTGAGCAGTCTGTGTAAGTATTTAATTCAAAGAATGTCCACCAATGAGCAGAAATTTTAGCAGAACAGCTGGGACACCTTGAAGTGGAAGGGGCAGGGAGAAAGAGAACAGGTGAAATGCCACATCAGATGTTTGTTCTCATATTCTCTGTCCTGTGGTTTCTCTTGAGTCTGGGCTTTGTTTCTTGCTCAACCCATGTGCTACAGTACTATTGCTCTGCCTACTACCTCTCTTAATTACCAGAGCTTTGGACACCTGAATTGGCCATAAATGCCACAGAAATTTAAGTTGCAAGCAGGCAAAAGGATGTATCACAACCAATGGAGGTTTGGCACGTGCATTTGTGACCTTCAGCTCCTGCCTTGTGCATAAACCCAGCTGTTTATCCACCCAAACAGCATCTCTGCCTCACTGTGCTGGGGTCCCAGCTCAAGGTCTTTTCCTCATATTCACCAGGGTTTATGTTATGCCTTAGCCACTGGTCATCACCTTTATGGGATCACTGAATCTCTGTCCCAGGGCCATGGAGCTGTTCTGGAATTCTACAGGAAAACAAACCTTCCCAGAAAACAGTTCCTGGTGAGATGATGATTCTGAATTTTCCATTCTTTAGAAGACAGTAAAGAAATGGTTTACATTGCTCAATTTGTCATCTACACTTGCTTTTCTCTTTCCCTTATATGCTGCCGAAACTGGAATTTTAGCCTTTTAGGGACAAGAGAATTGCACAAGGCACAACCTCAAATCAGTTAACACTGCATTAAATACAATCTTGCATCATTCTGGAGGTTCCATAGCCAGTTTGTGTAAACCTTCTGTTGAGCACAGAAGTGTCCTTTCAGTTTTATAATAACTTCCTTTCTTCTATAGTATTATTCTTGGGTTACTTTGTCATGGATGATGAAATACACGTTCTGAAAATGTGTTTGTGTACCAGCATCACAAACCACTAAGGCTTCATAACTAGGGATTTTTTCTACTTGTGAAAAAGTATTAAGCAAAGCTCTCAAAACCCTGTAAAGGAGTTTGTGGCTTCCTTGTTTCCTTTAGTTTGTGCCACCTTGGCTTAAAGCAGTCTGAGCACTGAGCTAATGATGGCTTAACACTGTGTAACAGCAAGGGTGAGGCATTCCTGGGCCAAGGGCAGCTTTAAATCTATATAACTGTGTGCACTGCCCACAGTTTGCCCATTGATTTGCAGGGCCCAGGAATACAACATAAAACGGGATTCGTTTTCATTTCAGTTTCTGTAAACAATCTAACTTTGGAAAGGTAACCGAGGGACTTGGCTTGATGTTTTATAGCTGCTCTTCACCTAAAACCAAATGAGCTGCTTATAGCCAGCCAGATGTGGTTTAGGGATCTGCAGATCCCCAGCCACAGGTTTAGCTCCAGCCTTATTGATTTTGGGGGACACCCCAGCTGAGTTCATAGCTGCAGGGGTTCCTGCCCAGGCCGTGCCTGATGGCAGGGGATCATCCCAAACTTTGCCCCCAGCTGGCAGCCTGCAGCTGAAGCAGCCCCTCTGTGAGCAGCCAGCTGGCAGAGCCAGCAAGGAGGGCACGAGATCCGCTCCCGTTTTCAATTAGCACTCGGGATACTCGGAGCATCAGTCCCTGCAAACAGCTGGAACATGTCCTGGTTCAGAAGTCTTCCTCCAGAGATCCCTGTCCAGCCACTGTGGAAGAATTGATATCACTGGAAGTGTGTTTATCACAAAGCTGAGGCTCAGCTTGCCCAGCAATCCCCCTCCCCTGCTCTCCCAGCAGCAGGCTCATCATTTCCCCACGGGAATCTTACTCCAGTTAATCCAGTGTCCTGGGTTATTTTGTGCTGCTCAGCTTCAAGAGCTCTTAACTTCACTGAACATGTCTGTACCGTTTTAAGTGTCTGCTAAATTCCAAAAGCTGTTGTGCTGTGCCTGCTGCAAATGCTTGGAAACGTTCCAAGTCCTAGTCTGGCATTTAAAAGGGATTTTCCAGGATGTTACAATTCGCCCAGCACTGTAACTGTGCCAATCCAAAGGCTTTGCTGCCTTCAAAGATACACTCCTGAATGTAGTAAAAGTGTGTTCCAAGGCACACAAAGCATTAAAAATACCAGCTCAACCCATGGCTTTATTGGCACAGACATTAAACTCCCCAGAACTGCTTTCTCTGAGCCACTCTCGGGCTGTGTGAGCTCCTCAGAGTGCCAGTGTGTGTCGAGGTTTCTGTGACAAAGCACACCCTCGTGTCTGCTCCTTCCTAGAGAATTCCATGTGAAGGAAGAATGCCCACTTCCTTTGCTCCCGGCGGGTCATGTCATCCAAACCCAAACACGCGGATCCTCCCCACAGTCTCAGTGCTTCCATGGAGGAGAGGGGTGAGAGAATGTGTGGGAGCAGCTCTTCGAGCAAAGTGTGGGTCTGTTTATTCTGTAAATGGGCGCATCAATAGCAGCGGTGACATGGCATTGTTAAACACTGAATTACTAAGTGTTTAACAGGCAGGGTGAGTGGGAGTAAATATATTTAGCAATAGCGTAAGTGCTGCTTCCCTGGACTGAGTGCTTTACTGTGTCTAATATAAACTGAACCATTTGTAATGAAAAGGTTGACCCTCTTTACATATAGTGCAAAACTGACAGAAGTGAAATAAGATAGTCACTGTTGAATAGCTTAAACAAAACAAACCAGGGAATTCTGCAAATGGCATATATGTTTTAAACTGTGCTGTTGAAGCCACTGAAAATTTAAGGTTGTTCACGTGATCCTCCAGATCCTGAAGGTGGCACTTTGTTATGAACCTGAACTACAAGCTTTACCCAAACACAAGTGCTGGGATCAAATCTAAGGTGAGTGGCTGAAATGTAACTGCCTGATATTAAAAGGTCAGGTGAAGCTACTTAAAATTATAGACTGGCCTTACACTGTCATGAAATCCTAAAACGGTTGGGGTTGGAAGGGACCTTAAAGCCCACCCAGTGCCACCCCCTGCCCTGGGCAGGGACACCTCCCACCACCCCAGGGGGCTCCAAGCCCCGTCCAACCTGGCCTTGGGCACTCCCAGGGCTGGGACAGCCACAGCTTCTCTGCCCAACCTATGCCAGGGCCTGCCCACCCTCACAGGGAAGGATTCCTTCCCACTATCCCATCTATCCCTGCCCTCTGGCAGTGGGAAACCATTCCCTGTGTTCTGTCCCTGCTTCTCTGTGCAAAGTGCCCCTCTCCAGCCTTCCTGTCCAAGCACAGCGTTCAGTGAGCCCCAGTACCTCAAAGGTGCCAGCCTGTGCCTGTCTCTGTGAATACCCTGCCCAGGGTCCCAGCCTGGCTGGCTGAGCTGTTCCTAAACCAAAGGTTCAGGTGCCAGCTGTGACTGGAATGCTGCAGGGGGCTGTGGACACCAAAGCTGGTGCCCTGTTTGGGTGGCACAGCCCTGGCAGGTGGGAGGCCCCCAGTCAGCCCACCCCATGCCCAGCTGCTCTGGTTATACACCAGTTACCCACTGAGCAGCTCCAAGTGCTCCATGTGCTAACAGGAACAGCAACAAGGAGAGCAGTGGTTTGCCAGGGCAGACGAGCCAGTTCTCTAGGATCTAATTAGAGTGCTGACAAGCTCAGACAGAAGACACAATAAATTAGTTATAGTACCTGAGTAAGAAGGATGAACTCTGCCGCAGAGGCAATTACACAGAATTCCAGCCTTGGGACCACTTCCACGCATTCTTGTGTGTTGGGAAAGCACATATAAATTTTATGTGTCTTTAGAAAAATGGAGAAATTATTAACATAATATTAACATAAACAGATATAAATTTTTAAGTCTAAGCGAAGTCTAGGAAGGTTGTTGCAATAGCACCTGGTTTTCACAGGGTTGTCATTCTTCTGGCTTTGGAAGCGAAGCAACTTCAATTTGTATGGAAATGCTCTTTATCTACTCCTATATAGAACAACTGGACTTTTAATTACTGAACTGATATTTAAAACACTCAGCAATCTGCTATTAAAAAACTACCAGAGCTGGGTTTCACAAGATTGCTTCTTCAGAGGTGATAAACATGCTGGCTGTATTCAAGTGGTTTTCAAGCCCTGCAATCACCACAGGAGCTATTTTAAATGCTGTGTTTGCTAGTTTTCCATTTTGTCATTTGCTCTTATTTTAATTTTTTTTTCTGTGTTTTTCATCCCTTCTGGCCACATTCAGCTTGCATTTAGCATATCCATTTGTTTATGTTGGAGGATAATTTTACTCATACAAGCCAGACAAATGACTGGATTTTTATATCTTCTGTTTTAAAATCCATTTCATGGCGGGTGGAGAGGGCTGGGAAGGGCTCTAGAAGAGCTGCTGACCCTTAAAGAATAGTTATCATTTCACTGGCAATAACTTGCCACTTGTCTTGTGAAAGGAATTGCCTACTGTGCTTCAAATAATGAGGGACATTGTTATATTTGCTTTCATAAAGGTTGCTGAACAGCTGAGATACCAAATAATTTATTTTTTCTTATTATAGAAGGACTGGAGCTATTTTCCCTGTTGGCTTGCACTGCAGTTCAGCTTGGTTGTAAGTGTTAAAGTAGGGAAGCTATGTAAATTTTAGCCCTAAAAGAACAAGAATAGGTGTGTCAAGAATAGCAGTGTCTCCTATTTGATAGGGTCACTGGAACGCACCAATGTCTGGGGGAAAGAAGGTGATGATGGAACTGGCACGTTGGGAACTTTATGCATGGGCAGAACCTTGACTGGGAATCTGGGGCAAATGACTGTTCCAAATTAAATGTACTGCTGGATCCTCCGTGTCGGAGCAGACGGGGCTTTAGCCCTTCAGATCTCAGCCAGACCATTTACAAGCCAGGCAAAAGTGTTAAGCGGCAGGAGAAGATTCAAGATGGAGAAAGACGACACCAAACACAAAACACTTATTTGTAAACCTGAGCAGCGCACAGTCTGAGTGAGGAAAAACAATGATGTAATCAAAATTAAGTGGAGCCCAGGACATTATGAGGATTAGCGTCTCCACTGATTAAATGAGCTGCTGACAGCAGCATCAGTGTTGCCGGGCTGTCAGCCTGGCACTCTTGTTTGACATTTTAAAAGAAAATGATGGATGTCCCCAAGTTTTTTTGCCTTTATTTGTATGATGTAAGAGAACGTGTTTGATGGGTTTCAGATCCATCAGATCCTACTAGTTTAGTGCATCAAAATATTATCTTAATTGGAGGCGAGTTTAGTTGGTTTCTTCTGCTGTGGTTCCAAGGTGCCAGTGTGCTGCAGGAAGGCTCTGGAGGATGCTTCCTACTCTCTTTCCATACTACACCAGCATCTCTTGTGTCCTGTGCTGCAGGATGATGAGAGCCTTGTCCTAATTGCTGCTGCTTTTCCCGGCTCACAGGGTTCGTGAGAAGCAGGAAAATGTGTTTCAACACAAGCCAAGTCCTCCAATTGGCAGGTTTCAGTGCATGTCAATGCCCCCTGTCTAATGGTGTGCTAAACAGATAGAAATTGCATCCTTGGATATTTATATTCCCCAAAGGCTGATTTGGGGTTAGAGCCTGTGCCCCACTGACCACTCAAGCACTGGGTCAGTGCCTTCTCTCTCTTGTCCACAGCCTTCTCACCTGAGCCCAGTTTTTCTGCTCCTCCATTCCCCTTCGAGCCCCATCTGGAAAATCCACCTTCCCAGACCAGACTGTCTTGGCAGAGAGAGTATAAGAGGACTCAGGCCACCTTTCCCTCAACCTCCCTTCTTCCTGCTCAGTACCTGTCACAGAAATATTCCTTCTGAGAGGTGCTGTGAGTGAGGCTCCTGCCCCCTGCCAGCCCCACTGCACGGCATGGGAAAGGCAGGATGTGCAAATCCAGCTCTCACATGCACCGAGCCCCTTGTCCCCGAGGCCGAGGAGGGGGTGGTGTCATCACCAACGCTTTGAACTGCTTTGCCTTGCTGAGGCCACGGCTGCTGTTTTGTCCAGGCACCTCAAAATGCAGGCAGGAAAAGCAGAAATGTGTTTCCAAGCACAGGAATGTGGGCTCACTGGAGGGGATCCCGTGCCTCATCCCAGCCACAGCCGGCAGCAGATCCCGGGGGGGTGGAGGGGCAGCCCAGGGGGTCCCTCAGCTCTGTTTTCTCCCTGGGCTTCGTCTGCGTGGAGCTTTTCTGTAGGTTAAAACTGATTGACAAGGGTGTGGTTTTCCTCGGGTTATAGCCAGTCAGCACTGTAAATATTGTTGTGTTACAGACTGTTTCTGTTTCTCTTCAGGAACAGCTGTGAGTGTAGTTTCTCAGTGTCATACCAATGGAAATAGGTGGGCAGGAGTGTTACCATTTTAACTGGACTAGAGTAAATAAAGCAATATAAAACATATAAATAGTATGTACAAAAGATTACACAAAAGCATCCCGATCTGCAGTTTTCTCCCCTGAGATTACTCAGTTTACTAAGACTTAAAAGGCTGGAGTTTGTAAGGCAGGGAGAAGCCTGTGGGGTTCCAGCTTTCTGTGGAAGCTGCCAGGTACACACGGCCTGCATCCTGAGCACAGAGCTCTCTAGCACTGTGGCAAAGAACACAGCGAGATGTTCTAAGTGGAACACTTGAAAAAACCCACCCAAAAATAGATACCAGTAATGCAGAGAGAGGGAAGGGGGAGGGTGAAGACAGCTTCGTTTTACAAATGTCTTTGTTGAGACAGTAACTGGATACAGGAATCCAAGTCACAGTGGGATTCCGAGAGTGCACATCTGCCTCCCAGCCCTCGTGTTTCCCAGAGCTGTGGTGGTGAGCTGAGATCTCCAGGAGGGGCTTGTATGGCTCTGCCTCTGAAGGCAGATTTTAAGGTCCACTTTTGGGTGCCCTGAAGGAAATGAGTGTCTGTTTGCTGATACTGAGCAGACCACACTCCAGTATGGACCAGTTCCCATACCTCATTGAGAGCACCTGCTTTACATGTCCCACAGAGGCACAGGCAAAATTTAGCCCTGAGCTGGTCTTAGGTTGGAATCTGCTTATTGAGTAACCTGCCTATGGGAAACCATCAGTCTGATATCTTGGGCTCTCCAGAATTTCTGTGCTGTAAATCCCCACAAAGACTAATTCCTTCGTGCCATTTAACCCTGTTATCATGCCAAGGTTTCTCTTGAGTACAAGTTTACTTTTAAGAAAATCTAGTCAAACATCAAGGCTGTTTTCCAGTAGTCATATATGAGTATTTATGTCACGTAAGTTGCAGCAGGCAAACATATTTTCATGTGAGGTTTCACACAGGTTTGGTTCTCACATGAGGCCTCACCACAACCTTATTTGCTTTCTTTCTGTTCTGTCTTTTCCCTTTTCACATGAGGGTCAAAGAGCTGTATGGAAGGAACACAGACATTCCCCTCCTGTTCACTGACTCCATATCCATGTGCTCCCTGTTGTGTACCCTCCCTGTTCCTACTCTTGTTCCTCAGGGCTTCTCTGTAACATCTCCTGTCCACAAAGAGGGGCCAGGTGCAGCTTTGCACAGATTTTCCAGCCTTGGAATCCCTTGCTTTTGCATCCTCTGTTCCCCAGATCATAGAGATCCACTCCCTTTACTGCTGGACCCACAGGAAGCCTTAGCAAAGGCAGAGGCTGGAGCTCTGTGGCAGTTCTTGGCAGGAAGCTCTTTGCATAAAGCCCATTAGGGCAGCAACAGCTGAGCTTCCCCCTTAACAACTTGCAGAAGCAGATTGGAACAAATTGTACTTGTGGTTAGTTATTTTTCGTAAAAAAAATACATATTTTGAGACTAAAGTTTAGTGCATGCACATGCATACTCATTACTGAATTATTTTAAAATAGGAACAGAAAAAACCCAGATGAAAACAAAGGTCGAAGTGGTACTAAAGAAGGGATAAATATCTTCCTGTTTTGTTTGATTTTGAGTGCAAGGAAGAACATGTATTGCCCAGATTCAGAAAAATGAATGTTTTCTAACCTAGTGTTAAAGGTCCAAGGTCTAAAACTGATTCTGGGAGGATTTAAACATGCAAAGGGGACCAAAATGCTCACGTTGTCTTTTCGAGTCCATAGGATATGAGTTCTTTCAATTCTCCCTAGAGCCTCTGAGTGTCTCCTCCTCCGTGTTTGTAGCAAGCAATAAAATTCTAGGAAAAGCTTTGGGGATTCTCAGGGATTATTGGACAAGGATGCTCCTGGAGCAGCACTGGCACTGCACATCCTGTCACCTGTCTGTGCCTATCCCCAGGTTAATAGAAATATGTGTAAATCTGAAACCTGAGACACAGGTGTATCCAGCATTCATAGATATTTCTCTTTAGTTAGGTAATCTTTTAAGATCTTGTTACGTACTTTCCCACTTTATGGATGTGGAAACCAACAGGTTAAAATCAAGTGGCTCCTTAAAAGATGTCTTGGATATCAAGGTACTGAAGTAATTTGCATGGGCCAGAGATCAATCATGCTCCACGTCTGTTCTGTGTCTGGGAAAGCATGAGGTGGCACAGATTGCATGTGTCAGAATTGCTGCTCCTCTAAGGGTTTGTAATTGCAGGTGAGTGTATTCAGAGCCTGGATCTCCAGAAGTTACCTGTGTAGTCCTGTGTGTGTGAACGAGATCACCACAGCAGCTGTGAGAGGCATCTCACGCGAGGGCCTCGTGTGAGTGATTTACACGCCAGTATATCCCGCTAGGACCAAAAAATCCCGAGTGTGACATGTCCTGCTGTGGTGGGGAGGGCTTTGGAGAAGCTTCCCTGCTGGGGTGGTGGCAGGCCACGTCCAGGGAGTCTGGAATGACTGACATAGCAACAAGGTAATGAAAAACCAGGGTAATAAACACGTTCTGCTGTGCAGACACACCACACACGGTGCTTCCAAAGGGTTAAATAGAGTTGTTCTCAGCAGTGTTTGGCCTGGCTGAAGATTAGAGCTTATTTTAGCTGTTCTTCCTAAACATAGCAAAGGTCAGGAGGGAACAGGCTTTGTTGCTGAGTCTTATTGGCCTTGTTCCTTGAAGGGGTTTTGCAGGAGGACTGGATTGTCGCACTTACAAGGATAATAGATGACAAGCCTGGTGCTGATTAACCTCATTTTAATTGATAATTAATTTTAAACCCTATTTACTTTCCCTGGAACAGCTGAGACTCCAAGGGAATCACAACAGAGGTGAACAAGAACTGAAATCTCCCCCAAGGAAATGATGCAGGCAGGAAGGAGAGAAGGCGAAAATAGATGTGTATTCAGAGTGTCACTTTGGATCTTCATTAGATTTATTGCTTCTGCAAATGGAGGCCTCTCACCTTTCCCTGGCTATGCACCTGCTTCCTCTGTGAAGGCATCCTGGTCTTACAGTGCAGATACTTTTACACTCCAAAAATCGGAGTCCTGCTTGCCAGTTAGCCTTGGTTTTGCTTTATTAGAACTCCCTTTGCCTCATTTCTGAGCCTGGCAAACTGGAGAAGCAGCCTGCTGACCATCTGGGGGCATGAATACTCCTTTTATGCTTGCAATATACGAAATGTTCCATAGTTTTAGAGTAGTGAAAGCTTGAGAATGTGTGTAAAAGGTCACTTTTATTCACAGCCCAAGCCTTTGCACATTCCGGGCTTCGTTGTGCAAAGGAGAGCCCGTTGGGATTAACAGCTGCATTCGGTTTCCTAGCAGTGCATTCCTGCCGGAGCTTTCCTTATCGCAGCTCGAATCCAGGGAAAGCCGTCATGCCTGCGGTCTGCCCTTCCGCAGCACCGCCTGGAGAGGGCTCACAAACCATTACACAAAGCATTAAGGAGTTAATTCTTTAAACACCTCTGAGATGTGTGCCATCCTTATGGCACAGGCTGATAAAATGGAAGCCTGAGTAATCTATTCAGGGTCACATAACATCTCTGGCAGAGGCAGCAGCTCCTCCTGGCACTGGGAGCTGCTCTGAACTTATTTCCAGGACGGTGTCACAGCACGAGCTGCATCCTGAATTACCTTTTATATCAAGATTGCAGTTTGTCTCTCTGTAGCAGCATCACTGCCCAGGGGAATTACTGTCACCACTGACTTGGCTGTGTGTGTAGCTGAGTTGTCCAGCATCTTCATCCTGCATCACAGGGCTGTTGAAAATAATGCAGAGACTTCAGTGTGAATTTACATAATCTCACTGCACGGGTGTAATCAAGGTTCTGTTCTCACAATATTGTTCTGAGGTGTTCACTCACTTGGACTGTGAAACGCCACCTGTGGCAGCTTCCCTGCCTTTCCTGAGCAGAGTACCCCTGATTAATGAGCAGAGCACCCCCAATTAATGATCAGAGCACCTCTCATTCGGGTAACATGGAAAAGCACCACTCTTCTGAGTCCTAACCTGGGTTCCCAGAGTGTCTCAGACTGGACAGATTCCTTGGAGAGACTTTGTGTCTGCATTAGAGCAAGGTTGAAGACTATTTCAGCTCCTGTTTAATCACATGGGACTAGAAATGCCTTTCCAAAGGGCATCTGACACTGCATTTAACCCTTTGTAATTAATCCCAGCTGATCCCACTCTCACCTTTCTTGTTCTGAGGAATTTCTGAGCATTTGTCCTAGTGGATGCTTTTGCATTTCATGATCTAGATCTTGCCAGATAGATAATTAGCATTATAGCTCCAGGTTTGTTCCAGTGACTGCAGATGAGCTTCACTTCATTTCCAGGCCCTGAACCCACCCATAACACCCAGCATGGAGTCCTGCAGGTTCAAAATGGAATCTGAAAGTCACGGTGGGTTTCCTCTGGTTCCTTCATCACTAAACTCTCTGGCAGTCATTCCTTCTCTTATGGAATATTTCTAATCCCGTGCCAAATTAGGACCAGACCCCATCTCTTAGGGCAGGTTTTGGAAGTTGCGCAGGCTGCTTATAGAGCTGCCCATTGCCAGGAGTTTTCCTCAGTGACTCCTACCAAGGGGACAATTGTTAGAAAATGTGGCCACAGTTTCAAGGGCCATTTTGAAGTTTTTGTCTTCGCTCCTTTTTCTGCCTGGTAACATATTCAGGCTGCGGGTCTCAGCAAAATCCTGGCAGCTCCTGGGAGGAGCATGGGATGATGAAACCCAACCCAGCACTCCTGATGTTCGAGCCCCAACTTTGCAGGCTCTTGCATCTGTCACACCACATAAAATGGGGATAATTTCCTGCTGTCAGTTCTTACGGTAAAGCTCAGTGTTTGTTGACAGAGGACATTGGGATACATGCACAGAAGGAGTGTGGATATTCTATTAACGAGGGCAATTTAGTTTTAATAGCTGCTGTGTGAGTGCTGGATCTGCTCAGGCAGAGGCAAGTTATTAAAGGTGATAGTACAACGATGATTAGAGCAAGCCCCTGGCTACAGCCTTTCCTGCATTTAAAGTCATTTCAAGCATCAGGATCTCCCTGTTACAACTGGCAGCACAGGTGGTTTACCTGCCTGCTTACACACGTGTGGGATTTCCCCAAGCTACATTTCCCTGTGGGTTTGATAACACTTTCTTTTCTTCCTTTGCACTGGAAGGAGGGAGATGTTTCCCCTTTGCTTTCTTCCTAAAGGCTGCCATGTATTTTTAGCCGCTCAGGATGTCTCCAAATAACACAGTGACTCTGAACTCGCATTGTCAGCCTTCCCTGTAAAGCCCCTCCTGGGAGGTTTATGGCTCACTCTCTCCAGCTTTGCTGATGCAGCGTGTAATGTTTATACCTGCAATCAAGCACTGGCTGAGCTGCAGCCCAGCGCTGGCAGCTCCTTTCCTTCTCCCCCTGCTCCCCCTTCCCTTGCAACTCCACTCTGGTGATACTGGATTGATAAAGTGCACACACTGGTGATTGCCTGTATAAAAGTGAAAAAAAATGGCATTACTCAACAGCCAGGAAAGCTTGTGTGTGCTCTGCCCGGCTCCAATGAGGTGGACTCGGGGTCTGTATTTCTTTTTCTGGATGATTTATAACGCCTTCCTCCCCTGCACTGCTGCTTTCCAAGCCATTTAATGGATTTTGAGATTTACCAGATAAGAAGAGGTTCATCTACAGTTTATAAACTGTTTTTCTTTTAAACAGAACACAAAGGTTAGTTTCTTTCTTTCTTTTTCTTTTTTTTTTTTTTGGCTACTTAACAGATCTTTTCCCCAAAGTATCCAGTGGCCTGCAATTGCCCCAGAACTGCTCATCAGAATTTTTACCGACCCACAGAACTACTTTTCACTTGACAGGCAAAAAGAGCACCTTTTGAAACAGGGCCCTCATCTAGATGGGAAAGTGAGGCTGATTCAATGGGATCAGAATTCTAAACCAGCTTTATTTAAGCATTCACAATGCAGGCAACTTTATTTCAATTTAAGAGGGTCTCGCTCACGCTTCGCTTTGGTTTGCTGTGCATTCCCAGTCCATGCTAGCTAAACCAAAATAAACATGTCTTACAGGCTTTTGCCAGCGTTTGACTAAATGGGTTTGAAGTCACTCTTTGCTTAAATCAGTGCAGCTGTGGATGAAAATAAAGCCAAATGCATTCAGTTAATCGTGAAGACAGTGCCAGAAAAATGCATGAAAAAAGGCATCATGCATATTTTTCATGATTAATGTATCTGCAAGTTCTCAGTTGGAGGCACAGAGATGCGAGTGGAGCTGAGTGTTGAATGCCAGTGGAGCTGAGGATGTCACTGCTGTGTGCATTTGGATTTACTCCAACAGTGTCCCTGAAGTGAATACCACTTGGCCAGGATGGTGTTTGGTCACGGTTTGCCCATGCCCAGTGTAAGTTGTAGTGACCTGCACGTTCAGGAGCCCTCCTCCCATTTTCTTCCTGGGATAGAGCACAGCATCTGAAAATCCAGGTTCTGCTGACAGGGGAATCTTGTGGTGTGCTTTGGGTATGGATTTTCACTTGAAAACACACTTCAGGACTGTATGAACCTCTTTCAAGCCCTCCAGAACCTCTCCTGCCCAGGCTGTGATCCCCTCTGGAAGTGCCTCAGTAGGTGTAACTCCCACCCATCAGTGGAGTCCACCGTGTAGCAAAAAGCCACTCCAAACTGAGCTATTTCTGTTCGTTTATCCTTGAGGATTCCTGCTTAATTAAAATGGGCCTGAGGGAAGCACGACTCTCTTAATTTATCTTTTCCCAGAGAAAATGTTTGAAGGCCGTGGTTCTATGCAAATCCAGACTTATTTATATCAGCAGAAGATGCTGCTGGTTCCCCAAGTGCTTTTGGGCCGATGGCTGGGACTTTTCTGCTGCTTCTTTAAGTCGACAGAGCAGGGGGAGAGGTGCCAGATTGAAGAGGCATCACTGGGAACTCTTCAGAGAGAAGAAGCAGTTCAGTGGATCTTCATAACACAATTCAACCACACTTCTGGTGTGACGCCTCTGAGTCAACACACCTGCTGTTTCTAGAGCTTAAGTCAACATCCAAAGGAGATTTTTCCACCTTTATCCACTCGCAGCAGTTTCTGTCACATCTCTGACTTGGGCTCCCACAGTACAGTCAGCTCCCAGCTTCTTAAGCTTCCCTTTATTATTTGTTGCAGTAACTCAACTGAAATGTGAATTTCCCCATCAGTTTTCTTGGATCCAAACCTTGCTATTTAGCTGCTCCTAACTAGGATAGAAGGTTAAAAGGTTGCTACTTCCCAAATGTAGCAAAGAAGTCTGTTACCCACCTATTTCCTCTCTTTTACGTTTTACCCCCTTGAGAGCAGATATAATACTCGGCCACCAAACCCCATCATCAACTTTGGGGCTAAGTGGGATCTTTACCCAACAGAGAGAATATTATTATGTAATTTCTTATATCTTACCACTCTTTCCTGATAGTGCTGGAGCAATTCTCCCCTGAAGCTGCTTTGCAGCATGGTGAGTGTTGTTTATCAGTTGCTGTATTTCAAACACGCCAAGGACAGACATATGGTTTTAGTTCAGAAACGCTTGTTAAGAAGCTTCCTCCTAAGCTAAGGTTGAATAGAGAGTTCAGTGCATGTGTGGCGTAGAACAGCTGTGAAAATGGAATAGCTAATTCTCTAGCAGACTTTTGGAGCAAAATTAGCTTTCTAAAGCACATAAATAAGCTGGTAGGTTGTTTTCTTACTTATCAACATCAGAATAATGAATTAGTAGCTTATATTTATGTGTTTGAACAGTGAGGCCTTGAAGAAGAAAGAACTTTTCTCTCCCCAAAACGCTTTCAGGTAGGAGAGAGCTGTCATAAAGCACCATCTCTTTTGTTCACATTTTCAAACAATTATTCTTTTTTTCTATTTGCCCCTATTCCATCTTTCAGTAATACGGCCTATTTATCTTGAGAGGTATTTTAATTACAGTAAGATTTGTGCCTGGTGCTGTGTGGCTTCCTCAGAGGTGACAGATCTGGAGAGGAGCTTGAAGGTGAGTGCTGTTGTGGGTCACCATTTTGGATTTGCCATCTCAAGTCATGAAAACCTCTCCAAGGAGTGACTGCCCAGCCAGTGGTGTTTTGTTGTGAGCAGCTGGGTATGGGCAGAATGTCAAAGGTGTGGCTGGCTCTGCCCTCCTTGCCTTCCAGCACTGGCCCTTCATTACGTGACTCAGTAGCTACGTGTGTTGCTACTCACATCAAAGCTGCTTCCAAAAACCACACAGCACTGACTAAACTCCCAGTTCCTGGCAGACTCACTGTCGGATCCTCTACCAGACCTATCCTGAAGAGAACCTTCTTGTTCTGCTTAGCAAGGGCTGTACAAGAATCCAGAAGTGTCAGTCCTAGACAGCAAGGAGAGGAGGTGCTGCCAGAGAGGGATCCTTCCAAACTCTGGCTTTGTAGAAGTGAGGTTAGAAGTGTCAGCTGCAGGAACCTAAATCAGGTTTGTTCCCATCCGTGTGTCCAGTTGGACACACTCTGAGGGAGTGTCCCCCCATCAGCACCTCCAGTTCTGCTTCCACCAACCCTCACTCAGTTAACCCTCAGAACGTGCAGCCCACAGGAAAATTCACACCCTTCCCTTTGTGTTTGGGTGCAGAAGGAGAAGTGCAGGCAAATACTGAGAGAAGTTGTTACCATCCTACCCTGTTTTGGAACAAGGTGGACACGCTGGGCAGTGCCAGGACCCTCCTCCTTCTCAAGATTTGGCTTTGACAAAATACAGAAATAACAAACTCCTCGTGGTGGCACAAGGGGTGACCTGCCCTGGGTTCCCTCCCTGCAGACTGGCTGCCCTAAAATGAGGGAAGACACCCTTGAACTGATGGTAATAATCCCAAATCTGATGGATCTGGCAAGAGCTGCACTCTCAGCAGAGCCTGGCCACATCTTGCACTGCTTTGATTTCTGTCTTTGATACTCAAAGGTGTGTGTCTTTGTGGAGGGCTATTCAGGAGGCCATCAGGGAATAAACTTAAAGAATGTTTTTATTGTGTTTGCTTCTGTAGTTTTATGAGTGTTTATATGTGGGCTTGGCTAAGAGATGTGAGCCCAGATTAGGCACTCAAAGTACTGTAAATTTAAAGCTTTCTGTTGAAAACCACGAGGGACTCCAGATTTGTCTCACTGTAAATTACACACAATCCCACCTGCAGTGTTTTAAGAGCTAAGGAGGTTAAGACATTGTTCTGAGCAAAACCTGAAATAACAAAATGCTTATCTCAAATTTTGCATTTCATCCAGCCCTGGCTGTACACACAGCCAGTAAGCCTCCAAAATCATATCATAGGTGCCACATTTTGGGTTTTGGTTCCCAAGATACTCTAACACAGTAAGGACAAAGCCCATTAATCCAAAGATAGCACAGTGTTACAACAAAACAGAGCTGAGCTGTAATCCTGAAGATTATAGTTTCAGGAGAAAGATTTAATGTCACCTCAGGGTGGTTGCTTTTTTTTTTTTCCCCCTTGGTTCTGTTTTGTTTTCAGGCAAACTTCAAAGTGCCTCATTAGATGCCTTCAGAAGTCATGAAGATGAAATGAATAAGAAGCGATTCAGGCAAATTGTTGACTCTGGAGAAGGGTTTTAAAAAACAACAACACAAAAGCAAAACCCCTAGGGACAGCTGTAATTGCATATCTGAAGAGTCTTTCAGCGCTGGCCTGCCAGCCCCACTTAGCTCAGGCACCTTTTCTTCATCCTGAGAAGGGCTGATCCTGTTTGTCCTGCCTTCTCAAACATCAGTCTAAATTTCCCTTGACTGTCTAAATTTCCCTTGACTGTGTCATAGCGATTGAGCCTCACAGACTTCCTGTGGGGAATGCTTTCTGCTGCAGAGGGGATTTGCTGAGGAGAGAGATATTCAATATCTGGTTTTTAAAGTGGGTAGGAATCCAGACAATTCGATAGCTGTGGAGGGAAAAGGATTCTTTTAAAAAAAATTATATTTGTTCCTTTAAATACGTTCCTTTTGTTTCCTCTTCTCTCATCCTGGGATAGTGAGAGGGAAAGAAGAGGAATGGGAAAGAGATTCCCTTGGATGGATGGTGTCCATACTGTCAGGAGTCACATCCTTAGGCCATGCTGAGCAGTGCACACTGTCCTTTGCTCTGAGGTTTGACAGGCAAAAAGTAACCCACAGCTGCCTGTAACCCACAGCTCCCCACAGCCCATCCCCAGTGCCTGAGCCCGCTGTGGGAACCAGTATGGACAGGTGCTCGCTGAGTCAGCAGGGAAGGGCCGCCTGCCCTGCACCGTCGGGTGCTGCTCCAGGGAACCTCTGGGTCATGCTGAGCTCACTGGAGCGCTGACAGGGACACCAGAGGCCGGGTGGGATGTCCTTCCTGGCTCTCACCAGCTTTTCCCGGCTTGGGGTGTGTCTCCCCAAGGAGACAGCAGGGGTGGGGTGGGTGTGAGAGGGGCAGGTGGGCACTGCCTCCTTCTCTGCTCTGGGTTACGCTGGCACCACCTGCACTTCTCCCTCCTGACCCCTTGTTACTGTGGGGAGAATCCCCCCCTTTTCTTTGGCATCTTTGAGTCTTTGGAACATAAGGGGCACAGGAGAAACAGGGAAACCAGAAGAGTTGTTTATATGGTGTTTTCTTTTCCTATTTTTTAATCTCTGTGCAGACAAGGGCCATGTGAGACTTACCACCGGGGACAGAAGTTCTGCATGTCACACACACATGCACAAGCTCTTCTAAACTTCATTTTTTTTTTGAGCAGGAACGTAATTGTACCCCAGCCACAACGATCCATGGGAATAAAAAAGGCAAATTTAATAGGGAGAGGGTAATACCTTTCACTGTGCTCACTGATAGAACAGCCAGGCATGGCTTCAGGCTCGGAGCCCCTGGCTGGGTCACTCCGGGCTGTGTTTTGGGTGCCACTACCAGCGACAGCCAGACGGTGCTGCTCTGGCCCTGGGATTATGGGGGAAGGTGCAGGGGAGAGACCAGTGGCAAACAGGCGCCAGGGAGAGAACGATTTGTTCCAAAACATTTGCTTTGTAACAGGGTCATCTATAAATGCTGGGATTTCCTGTTTGCTGAATGGCGGGCTTTCTCTTTTCAGGTTGCACGCTGGAATAATTTTATTACAGCTCATTGTAAGCTTCTTTCCTTTCCAAGCTCAGATTTGCAGCCTTCGCGCAGAAATTTCCCAGCTTTCTTGGGCGTTTAAGTTGTATCCTTGAGCGCCGTCCTCTTGAGCTGTGCTTTAATTTCCTCTGGGCTTTGGAAGTGGTGAGATCATGGGAGTTTTAGGGGGAAAGCATTAGACATATTAATGGGTTCTTTTCATGCTGATGTGTGTTTGTTCTGGATACTGGGAAAGTAAAACTTAAATAAGCTGGAAAAAAATAGAAATTTTAACCACAGGGAGCCCGATCCTGCATCTTGCTCATCTTGTGGATTCATTGACTTCACTGGGAGTTGTTGTTTGGAAACAGAAGTTTTTGGGTACAGCTGGTCAGGATGTTGTTGGGTTTTTTAACGGTTTGTTTTCGGAAAACACCCATTAATGGGCCATCTTTGTCAGGGATGTGCTTGAGAACCACTGTCAGGGTGTTTCCTCAGGTCCAGACCCTTCTAGCCAAAGGAAGAGAGACCTGTCCCAGAATGTTACCTCAGGAAGATGTTGGGAGAATTTACCTGTGCTGTCAAAGACCCAGGTCAGGTCACAGGTCTGCAACAGGCAGGGACAGTTTTCCACACGAGTGCCTTGAGGACCTGGATATCTCAGTCCCTTTCTGTTTCAAGGTACAGGTGGGAAGCAATCAAAAGGTGCATCCTTTGAGAGCTGATGATAAACGAGGGGAGGAAGAGCAAGGTAATTGCGAGCTTTGTGAGATTAGAGAAGTGTTTTGTGCTGCAACTCGAGATACACCCTGTGATGGGCTCTCGGGGCTCTCTGGCCAGGGCTGCTGTCCGTGGCTGTGCTGCACACACTGCAAACTTCCCCCAAACTGGCCTGGGGAGCGTTCACTGCTTGCCTTCCTAATGAGGGAAGATTAATTTTTGATAACTGGGAAGCAAATCTGCCGACTCAGCTCGAATTTTTATTAATGGCAGAAAGTTTAGAAGCTCTGACTGCACGGTTTTAAAGATGTCTCTTGTTGAACGTGCTGGGAGCGTTTTGCCTTTATGCTGAGTTTAGCAAATGAGATTCTAGTCCTTGACTGACATTATTAGGCACTATTGTAACAATAATGAAAGGAGGATGATTAAAATCTGCCTACTAGTGGCAGGGGCTGATGTTACTATACAGCAGTATAAGTGAGATGGCATTCTGAGCTCCTTGCATTCCCCACAGCACTATCTGCGTCGCTGCTGTGAGGTAAAATGGAGTTTTCAGCAGAGAGAAAGTAGGTAATTGCTGTTTTTATTTTAACTGATGAAATAGCTAACTTCTTTTCACATGGAGCTGATGCTTTCCATGGAAATTTTGTCCGTGTTAACTTTGGTGAAAGCTTCAGACTATTTTTGGCAGCAATTAAAAGCATTCAAGAGATGCCTGTCACTTCAGCTCACATATTTCCACGGGGTACTTTATTTGTGTTTTATGAAAGAAACAGAAAACACAGCAATATGGCTTCTGCTCGACTTGAACTATCTCGCATCTTGTGGCAGCAAGTGACAAGCAATTTTTCTTCATTGGAAGCTGCTCTTCCGGATATCACAGCATGGAGTTGCTGATAGGATTCTCACAAGGCAAATAATAACATCTAGCAGTCTCTAACACCTGCTGTCCAGTGATCTGAAAGTGCCTTTGAGAAATATTTATTAGGATTCATGACTATGAAATCGGTGGCGCCGTATCGAACCCGGCTCACAAGTTAAGAAGCTCGTTGTTGCCTCAAAAGCACCGCTAATTTAAAATGTCAGCGTCTTTCAAGGCTTAGTTTGAGGGGATTGGGTTCTGATGTTGAGAGAGCACATGAGTTCCCGCGTTCTTCAGAAGGGGTTAATTGCTAAGGAATTGGAGACCTGGGCCAACAGTTTCCCAAAATTAAGAACCAGCTGAGGAGAAGCTGCAGCAAAAGATTTGTCTAGTAATTGCTCAAAGGGACACCAGCATAGTACTTAGGCTGAGAATAAAACCAAGAGCTATTTTATTTGCAGGATCCTCTTCTCATTCAAATATTTATAAAGCTCGTTGAATACCCCTCTGTGTGGATTATGTGGGAGGAAGTATGAAATGTATGTGTGGTATCTCTGATAGAATTTAGCTTGCTGTGTGGGTATAATCTAAAAAAACATTAGATCAGGGGCACAACTGTGTTGAGCTCATCTCGTGGATGATACACCCAGCTTCTAAAAGGGGCTGTGCTGCAGCAGCTTCCACCAAAATCCTTCCCACCTCTGCATTCTGAATTTAAAAATCTGGGGTGGAGTTCCATGCCAGCAGTCAGTAATTAGCAGAGCTGAAATCACAGGGGTGAAGGGCTGTCCTGTGGAGCAGCCCCTGAGCCATCCTTGCCGAGCCCCCTCTGCACACAGAGCTCAGCTCAGAGTCACCTTTGCAGCTGCACACCCCTGTGGGAAAACAGGGGGAACAAACGTGTGATTTGTGGGAATGCCTCACCAACACTCCATTCAAGCATATACATAAAATATATATATATATAAATATGCCATGAGTCCCAGATTTCTTTCTCATCATCGTTGGGGTTTAAGATACAGAGTCATTACTTGGATTGCAAGGTATCAGGATTTCCCTGGGCAAAGCACTGTGCTCTTCACTCAGGTGTCTGGTTGTGACTGGGGTTTGTACATGCTCTTCCAGCTCATGCCAGAACAAGTTGTTTGGACAGAGCCAAGAAATCTGAAGCAACTAGGACTTTTCTCTCAATTTTAGGTGCAACAAATGACTTAAGCAAAGAAAATTCAGTTTCTCTTCAAAGAATTATTAGCAAATGCGTGCTGCAGTCCGAAAAGCGGAGATAATATCTAGATGTGTGCATATTTCTTAAATGAGTCTAAGCATTTAATCTTATTTTTACAAATCCTGATTAATAATGCATAAATTTGTAATCTGTAAGTATGTATTTTTGTACTGGTCAGAGTGGTGGGCACCAAAGGTGCAGTTCAGGATGAGGGTGCCATTGTGTGAGCTCTGGCTGGTAACAGGGAGAGACTTACCCCTGAGAAGGGGAATTTCAATATAATATAATTTCAATATAATAAATAATATAATTTCACTAGAATATAATTTGAAGTAGAGATGGGATATTGACCAAACAGCAGATTTCCTCCCTGTTCAAGCTTGTCTGGGTGTCCATCAGGACTGTTCTGTGCAGGAAAGGGTGGGATAATGGGATTATGTTTCTTGTCCCTCAGTTTTTGTGTTCATGGTGCTGAGACTGAGCCTGGGATGGGCAGTAAAACTGTTCCTTGTGCCAGTGTCAGGCTTTGTGTCACTCCAGGGCTCCCAGAGCAGGTCCCTGCTGTCAGTGACACAGACCAGATCCAGCTTCCCTGCACACACTGCACAGACAGGGAAGAAAACACCCCCAAAATTCCTGCAGTCAGTTCTTTCTGGTTCTTTATCACGTTGCTACTAGTCCAGACTACGGGAAGGGTAAAATTCCCAAGAGGAAATGAGTCATCTCTGAGCAGGGAGATTCTTTTAAATAGAATTTACAACTGGATGCTGAAGTTTAGAATAAGGTTCCCTGCATGGCCAAGCTGTGTGCCAGTTTTTATAAAACATATAAGTATAATTTATGCAGTATATCTGTTCATCAAAAAATCTGCTATCCATTAAAGCACATCATATTAATTTAATTGAAAAATTCCCTGGGAATTGTATTAGATATTTTCCTTATTAAATTAATATTAGAGACTTTCAATAGAGTTTCTGGGCACCCATTGTTGTTTGCAGAATTATTATGTAAATTGATCTCTGATCTCTGCCTTTTTGGGGTCTGGCCAGTGGAACTTTCTCCTTTTCTGCCCCCTGCTTGCTCCCTCCTCCCCAGCCTGGTGTTTAATTCTCCCCTTCCTTTTGATTTCTGGGGTTGTTAACATGATGCTTTCTGGGGCCTGTCACAGGACATTCGGCGTTTGTCTGTCAGCTTGGGCCTTTCTGAATTAATCTGTGAATTCATTAAGGTGTGGGGACTCAGGAGTGCAGTTCCCCGGGTGGCAGCCTGGCCTTAGGGTGAGGGAAAAGGGCAACTCGTGTCTCCGTGGCTGGGAGGGGGAAACGGGATCAAAGGTGTGCAGGACTGGCCTTTCATGGGCCAGTCTGGGGACCAGGAGAGCTCCGGGCCCGGGGCTGGGGTGGTGGCTCTGCAGATGGATCAGCTGCATCCAGGATGTTCCAGGGTTTGCATCCACAGCATGGAAACCTCGCTGTGAGCGCTGCCTGCACTGGATTTTAAGGAATGGCACAGGGATCCTTCCCCCCCTTTACCCTGCCAGCAGATAGGGGGGCTGTGCATTCCCATGGGAATTGCCACCCTTTTGGCATCCTAGGGAAGCTTCAGAAACGCCATCATGCACTGAGTGCCTCAGTGCAGGTCCCATTCAGGATCAACAAAACCCTTGCAGGCCACCTAAATAACAAACCTCCTTTCCCCCTGAGCTCTCAGGGGAGCTCATTCTGTCCCCATTCTGCATTTTTCCTTCTCCCAGGCTGGTGTGGGAGCCGTTCCTGTGGGGGGGGACACTGAGAGCAGCAGCAGCAGCAGCAGCAGCAGCAGCGATGGAGCCCGAGCCCTTTAAGGAGCTGGGGCATCATCCAAGCTGCTGCTGAATGGGAGAGTCGTGACTGTGTGTGCCGGGAACAGCCTGTGCTCACACAGAGGGGAACAGGTGCCACTGCACAGCTGGGGCCAGGCACGGGCACGGGGCAGCGCCGGTGTTGTTCCACAGCCTGACCCAGGCCCTGGGCTGCAGGACAGGGCTGTGCTTATTAACTGTGACACCCCCCTGGCTGCTCCTGACTCAGTGGGAGCTCGACTTTCCCACCAGGCTCTTGTCCCCCTCACCCAGGCACAGCCTACAGCCAGCAGGGCACAACTCGGCACACAGAGTGGGATTCATCCAACCGGGTGGCTTCAGGAGCGTGTTGTTGTTGAGTCAGTGGCCACTGTTTACCTTTTTGTTTTCTTTAAGCAGTGCAAGTCTTTGCCTCGGCGGTTATTTTTGCCTCCCAGCTGTGTTTCCGGTGAGCAGCTGCGGGAGCCGCCTGACTCAGCACATCTCCGGCCTCAGCAGCCACAGTGTGCACTCAAGCAGGACTAGGAATGCTGTGGGCAAAGCTGAGGGTCCCCTCTGCTGCCTCCCCGAGCCGGTGAAGAGAGACTAGCTCATGACATGGACAGAGGTGTGTGGAGTGACTCTAATCACTCACTCCAAGAGCGTGCCCACAAATGGGCCATTCACTTAAGGGCTGCACTTGGTGATCCTTCCAACCCAGAATACTCTGTAATTCTGTGATTCCCTGAAGTAGGACAAATACGTGTCTTTATTTCAGAAATACACAGTGTGTGGAAGTTGTTGATGTCTTCAAGAGTAGTCAGTCACGCAGGAAGAACTGACACAGGCTGGGGTGCTGCAGGGAAGGAGGGGCTCTGTGACAGGAGCACAGAGGTTTGGTGCTCAGCACCCCAGCCCTGCATGGAGCTGTTTCCGTGCCTCACTTCTGTGGCAGTGCAATGTCTCACGTGTTGTATCCTGAGTCACTTTTTCC
This sequence comes from Scytalopus superciliaris, assembly GCA_013400415.1. Taxonomy (NCBI): domain Eukaryota; kingdom Metazoa; phylum Chordata; class Aves; order Passeriformes; family Rhinocryptidae; genus Scytalopus; species Scytalopus superciliaris. The sequence goes on from VXBX01007236.1 coordinate 151,297, forward strand.
GGTCAGGTTCCTCACACCCTTGGCATGGGGCAGCACTGGACTGCCCCAGGTGTGTGACTGGTGTGTAGGATGTTTGCACACTGCAGAGCTGGGGGGTGTGAGACGGTGAGAGAGAAGGCTGGGAAGGCACCTTTGTCCAGTGGTTTGAGTAATGGAATAAGAATAGGATTTTATTACCAGCTCTGCTTTTGACCTTGGGCAAGTGAACTCTCTCTGCCTCTCTCTACGTTTTATGCCCTTTTTCTACATTGTCTGTGTTGAGTGTAATTTTTGATCTGAAGGTGGTCCCTCTTGGTGTGATTGTTTAGTGTGTAGCAGCCAAAAGCTGAATTGATGGAGAACTTTTCAGTGGTAAAAATGAATCTGCTTTGTAAGACACAGTGGTAGTTGCGTGAACAGCAAAATACCAGTTAGAATGAGGAGGAATTAAATGTCTGGTGTAATTTGAGTCCACTGTAAAAAAAACCCCAACAACAAACCAACTAAAATTCCACTTGCAGTGAGGTTGTTGGGAGCAGCAGGAAAAGAACTTTCCTTACAAGTGTGAAACTTTGGCTGTTTCACAGGGTGACAGTTTTATCATTTGCCTGTAAAGGAGGAAAAAGTTCTGTTGACTGCCATTTCTGGCAGCACCTCTGTTTGGAATTGAGTCTTGTGGCAGTGTCTGAGTCTGTAGTTTGATGGAGAAGGGTGAGAAAGCTCCCCTTCTCTCCTGGGAGCATACAAGCCTTCCCTGACTGTTTGTCTTTGGGAATTCTGCCTGTGGTAGAGGGAAGGTGTGCTTCCCATTCCAGGCAGAGCGGACTGGATTATGGATCTGGCACAGCAGCACCACTGGGTGTCCCAACACACTGACTGGTGAGTATCTTCCCTTGCCCTGCCTCAGAACCAGGCACAGAATCACACTTGTCCGAGCCAATTTGCATTAACATCACATTTGGCAAGTGCTGTATCCTCTCTAGAAACATCCCAGAACATGCCTTGTTTTGCAGAGTCCATCTGGAGATGTTGCTTCACCAGGAACCTGAACACAAGTCCCACTGGTTTGGCCCCCACAGCCTGCCATGACACCTGCTCAGGTGGTGGTGGTGGTGACACAGAAAGTTCCAGCACAGCCTCATGCCCTGCCTCCATCAGAGGTGGCTTCCTCAGCCCAGCCTGCATTACGCTTTCATAGCAACAAAGGCTAATATTTGGTTCCTTCTTTTCCAAATTGTAACTAACACATCTTTCTGAAGACAGAAATAGGCAAAAAAAAGGAAAAAAAAAAAAAAAAAGAGACATTAAGTTGAGGCCTCAACATGACTCACTTGAGCCAGCTCCACAGTAACGTTTGCCTCTGCGGACAGCAGTGACTCCTCACACCCTTGATTGCTCCATTTCCTTCCTGCCCCCTCAGCAGACTTTTTATGCCAACTCATACAGAACTCACAGAGCACAGGAAGCCTTTTGCAGTGTAGGAAGGGCCTGAGCCCTTTCACATGCTCTTGTATCACTTGTGAAATGAGATGCACGTGTAGCCTTGGTGCTAAGTGTGCTGATCCTGTGCTGAAAAACAGGTTCTTTGAAAGCACAACCACCGTAGTCCATCCATATGTGTAAGTGTTTCTATGTATATATGTATTTGTGTATGCAGGGAGAGCGAGAGCACTTTGTCATGATTTGGGTTGGCTCAGCAGGATTTGCAACCAATACTTCTTCTCACAGTGCTGCTGAGGCAGAGATTTTAATGTATGAATAAATAACCAACATGATCTGCTACACACAGACTTGCTGAGCCCCGTCCCATGGATATACAAATGGTATCATTAAGAAGGAAGGTTTCAGAGAGTCTCCCATGTGCTCCAGCCCTCTGCTGCCACAGCAGCACTCCTCGTGTACAGGAGGGCGGAGGAGAGGCGCTTTATTCTTCCCCACAAAATGAGAGCAGAAGACAGTATTTAGCTTTCAGATGAGGGCCTCTCCTCTGCCCTCCTGTGCACGCAGGGCTGGCAAAACACCGGTGGGCGGCTCATAAGATCCTAAAAAGTGTTATCAGTACTACACCATTTCTCTGCTGAGAAGCCTCAGTGCTTGCCCTCCCCTTGATAAGTGCTCTGAACAACAGCCACCCCCTCCGGGGTTAGTCCTCTTTATTGAAGGAGCGCAAACCTGTTATTTCATCTAGGTTTCTCTTTTATAAATGGCATGGCTTTCCTGCAGCTTATGCTAATGTTTTTGTGCTCACAGATCTTTAGATTAACCATGTAGATGTTGAATAATTAAGAATAATTTTAGCTAAGTGAAGTGGTTAATCTGGCAGATTGGCTGCTGCACTGAAAATGTTCAACCACCTCCACAGCTGAGACTGGCATTTGGAAAATCAGTCTATGAAGTTTACCCGCCTTCTTCCACCTGAGTCTTCCAGGAATTACTTGTTTTGTGGGTGCTTTAGAGCACAGGCAATTTAGGTCCAAATCCCAAACCAGTCTGTCTGGGTTGAGCAGAAGGAGGTGAGGGAAGCAGCTGACTCGTGTGTGAAAGAACAGCAAGGCTAGGTCAGCAAGATGGTTTAATGGGACTGTTCCTGTTCCTTCTCAACAGGAAGGTGTTAGGAGTTTGGCTCCCAGTGAGAAAGGGTGTCTGCCTTTCCCTGCCTTCCTGCCCTGTTCAGGGAGAAGAACATTTTGTGTGTATGTGTCCCTGTGCATCGCTGGGCACGTTGAAATCTCCTGCAGATGGGACTTCTGGAACCTGCATTTACAGAAACTTGTGCAATTTAAAACCTGCTCATAAACACGGGGGATTTAAGACCTCCCTCCTTTCCCCCAAGTTCTGACTACTTTGGATCAAATTCAGTATTCCATCTGGATGGGCTGCTCAGTCCATGTTCTGCATCCTCTTTTCCGTAGGATCTTCCACCTCCTTTCTACCTTAGAGGGAAGAAGGAGCCTTACCACTCCATTAATCAGTGCAATGCACTTAACCCTTTCCCAGCAGGCTCAGCACTGGCTGCACAGCATTTCAGCCAAGCACTCAGGAACCCTTTTTGCTTTCCCCTTTGTCTCATTTTTCCACAATTCCTTTCTTCTCAGTAAATCACGGGCTGTCCTGGGATTATTTAACTGCACCAACAGCACTTCCCCCTGCCAGAGCCCTCCTGGCTCACCAGCCCTTTAATGCAAGGCAGTCACCCATAAAAGAAAAAATGATGGAGAAGGTACAAGGATTCCCAGTAGTGGGAGCGAAGTGGGAACAAAAAAATTCTTTCAAGATGACTGTGATGGGTGGCGAAGGCTGGCCCTGGGGTGTGTGATCCACCTTCCCTGCCTGCCTTGAGCACGGTTGGCTGTAACATCTTTGTCCTCTGAGAGCCTGAGCCTGCCCAGCACAATAAATAATGCCTGGGAGCAACGTGACCTGTGGCAGGCAGTAAGTGATGACACTGTCACACACACACAACTGTTGAAACGGCCAGGCTGGACCCACGGAAAGGCGGCTGGCAAATGAGATTCCGTTTCCACGTCGCCCTGTGCCGGGCATGGCAATGGGCAGCGGGACAGGCGGCGTTAGGGAGGTGTAATTGATTGTCTGAATTATAATAAACAAGCCGTGACAGGTGATCATCCATCACGTCCCTGCTGCGCGTTCCAGCCCCGCTGCGAGACACACAGAGCTGGAACAGCAGCAAGGAAAGCGAGAAGGGGGATCAGCACAGGAACAGAGAACGGATGGAACAGGGGAAAAGGGGTCGTGGTGGGAGTGAGAGGGGACCCCAGCCACGTGCCCTGATTCCTTAGGGATGGGAGGGCTCTTTCAGGATCCAAGGGATCGGGATGATGGCGGGGACAGGAGTCTAGAGCAGTTCAAGCCTTTTGTTTCTCAGACCAGACTTCCCAGGCACAAAATTATTGCTCTTGGAGAGGAGTGTGAAGACATGTTGAAAAAAAAGATATAGGGAAATGGTGTCTCTGGCTGGAAGGGCAGAGGTATTTTCCAGAGTATTTCCAAGCATCCCTCATGGGAAGCCCTTCGCTCTGATTTCCACCCTCTGTACTGAAGCTGATGAGGCAACTGTGGGAATAATTTTCCCTTTTAGAGTACCCAGTGTCCTTTATGTTACTTGTCTTTGCAGTAAGAATGAGCAGATTTCTTTTTCCAAGTTTGGGAAATTTTGTATCTCTCAGAGTTGCTTATGGAGAGTTTTATGCCATTAATTGACAGCCACCCAAACTATAACTTGGGATGGCATTATTTGTATTTGCTGCTTGATCAGATGCTCAGGCAGTTCCCCTACAGACCTCTCCCCACAAACATTTGGAATTCACTCTCTGCAAACACTGTAGTCACCAGAATTGTGGTGTAAATGCTTGTGTAAAATGGATGTGAACACAACTGGTGCAAAATCACCCAGATGGGGTAGAAGAATGAAGGAAACGTGGTGAAAATCCTTAAAATTATGGTGACATTTTAGAGAACTTGTTAAAAAAGTTCTTTAAAACTATAATAATTTTTATTTGAGCAAATAGCAATTGAAACATGTTTCTTGCTGTGATTTAGGCTTTAAGATTAAACTCCTTTCCAGAAGGTACAAATTCCATCCTTTTGTGTAATGCCTGACTTTGGTGCCATTTCTGCCCAGATGTCAAACTTCAGCCCTGTCTGACCGAAATCCTGAGCTCAGGGGAGCAGTGGCCGTTTGTTCCTTGAATTCTTTCGCAGGAATTTGAGGGAGGCATCCAAGTTTTCTCTGTGAACAGAAGTGGTGGAGGGGAAAGCGCAGTGTAAGCCACTGCTTTCTGAAACCGGGAACAAATCCTTTCCTAAGCAGCAGAAAAGAGGGTGGGAATGGAAAAGTCCGGGCAGAGACTTGCTGGACCCAAGACAGAACATTTCCCCTCTCACCGTTTTCTTTTCTGATGGCTGTTTTGTGACTCGAGGAAAACATGGGAAGGGATGCAGTTGGAGAAGTGAGAAGTCTCTGTGGAGGGTTTATCTAAGGAGGGAAACGGGAGGTGGTTTGGACTGGGGAGCTGCAGGGCTGTGCTGGGCTCTGACTGTAAGTAACTGCTGCTGGCACGGCGGGGGTTTATTTTGGCCCAGACCTGCCCTGGGAACAGCAGAGGAGCTAAAGCCCTTGGAATTCTCTCCCTTTACGATTCACTCAGCAACTTGGCTTCAAAAGAGTATTAAAGGGGGGAAAAAAAAAGAAAGAGGCAGGAAATGTATCCAAATAGCGAAGCCAAGGTTTGTATGTGAAACTGTGAGGCGGAGATTAAAGACCCAAAAGTGCTGGTGTCCCTGAGCTGGAGGTTTAAAGGGGGCTGCAAGGAAGGGCTGGTGCAGATGGAGGGGGATGGACTTGTAGGGGCAGCAGCTCCTTTCCCGGAGAGCTTGTTGAGCCCTGTGTGAGAGGAGGTGGTGACCCCTGGGAAGGGAGTGACCTCCTTCCCCAGCAAACACTGAACTGGCAGTGGGGAGAGGAGCAGGGGCTGTGGGGAAGGACCCAGCACAGGCTTTCTCTCTTTGTGTGTTTCTGGCCATGCAGACTTTTGTTGTTTCCATCAGTGGTGCTACTTGTTCCCCTTCCCTTCCCTTC
>VXBX01007236.1:157022-201171 GCA_013400415.1 Scytalopus superciliaris
TTCCCTTCCCTTCCGCATAATAGTTAAAACTGGTGCAGGTTAAAACATCAGAATCAGGATTTTTTCTTTCTCTGTTTTTAGTTGTTGCAAAGCTGTTTAGTGAGTTCACATGGGACACGGTTTAATCCATGTGAAAGGATTGTAAAATACAACTTCCAGTATGGGTGTTATTTGTTACATTATGTATTTTTAGCCTAGAGGATGAATTATGTATCTTAAATACCTGTTTCAGCACATAAGCCACTAATTCACAAACATGTGGCAAATGCTGGAACCTTCAGGTTATGTACAAACCCAACTGGATAGATTTTATTCCAGTCTTAATGGTTTGTGAAAGGGCAGCATTACAGCCTCCATCGAGGAACATTACTAGAAACAGTATTATTTAGGATTGCAGACTTTGTTGCAAATGCAGTCTTTCTTTTTTTTTCCTTTCCTTTGTCCCAAGCCAGATCATCTGTTAAGTTGGACATGACAAGATTTCTCTCCTCTTTTTTTTTAATAAATGTAAACAGGGCTGAACACAGAGTAGAAATTCTCTGCTGCCTTAAGATACCCAATTTTTCACTTGACCTTTATAAAAAAGCCAATTTGTGCTTTGTTTCTTTAACATGAAATCTCAAATGCCCCCAGCCCCTTCCTCGCTGCGTTCAGCTTTGACCACAAGCAAAGCCAAGTGTGTTTTTGCTCTTTTCGGGAGCTGCTGCTGCTCGGGAGGCAGGGGGTTCATTTCTGCCCTTGGTCTCTGAGAGAGCTCTGCTGTCACCCCCAGTGCCCCTCACTCTGCAGGCTGCGAAGTGACAGTGTGAGCTCAGTCTGGGGGGTGAGGGGAGACTGAAACTCCTGAGTCCTGCTTGTGCATGTGCTGCTGCTGACAGGAACAAGTCAGGCCAGTTGCCGAGGCCAGAAGGGGTGACTCAGGCTCTGGAGATCCCCCACCGAGGCACAGCCTCGGGCTCTCAGGAGCAGGGAAAGGCGTTCCTGCAGCTGCCGGGTCACCACCCGGGTGGCCGCAGTTCTGCACAACTCCTCGCTCACACCGAGCAGCTTTCATAGGATGGGCTTTCCTGGCGCCTCACAAAACATCCGGTGGGGTTTTTCCTCACAGCGCTTTGGATCCCGCCTCTAGACCTTCAGCGGGAGGCTTTTAAAAAACCTCTGAGTAAAACTTCTCGACGGTCCCTCGGTGCCTTGCACCCCCTTGCAAAGGAGGGCACCGCTCCTCTGTGTCTCCTGCCCCTGGGGGCACCTCCCATGCTTGAAGGCACATGTCCCTTGCCCACAGTGCATATTTCTGGACACAGCTAAACGTGCTTTATCACGCCAGCTGTGCTCAAGTGTTCACATGAACCTCGGGTTTCCAAGGAAGATGCTGTGGTTGGTGAAGAATCAGCTTCCTGGCAGTTTATTTCGGGGTTAAATTTGAATACCATTTCATTAGAAGTGTGAGACACCGGGTTGGAAACCCCGCCATGGAGTGGCTGATCATACCAAGGGCATTTCTTCCCTGGCTGAACCAAGGTTTGTGATTTACATGCTGCTTTGGTACCTTAGAAAGGCTGGAAATTTGGCAGAACTGTGTGAATTGAACATTATCTTGTACAGACTTTTTTCACATAACCATGATTTAATCAAGGATTACAGTTCTGGAAAGTCAAATGCTGTATAGTATCCCCTAATTGCTCAATGTTCTAAAAATTAAGTTAACACAAAGAATCAGCCCTGCAGAATAAATTTAGTATCTCCTCTTTTCAAACTTTCTAATCTGTGATTATAAAAATTCTCTTTGTAAGGTTTTTTTATGTACTTTGTGACAGTATAAGGCATTTAAATTAGGACCCCAAAATGCTTTATGAGCACAGGTTTGTTAAGTCTTCCAAGACTCAGTGGAAGAAAGTGAGTGTTATTGCACCAGAAGTCTGCAATATAGTTGGAGAAAAACATCTAGGCCTCTGGATCCTGTGAGTCCTTTTGCTTCAGCAAGATCTTCCTTTCACATCTGTGACTCAAAAAAAAAAGAAGTGGTACTTCTTTATTGTAAAGAGATGTAGTAATTAGAATATGGAACCAGTCTGTGGCCGCTGGAGCTGTAGAGATGCCACGGCTGCATCTTATAGTCACTTGGGGCTTTGTGTTTAACTGGAGATTGAATGGGAACTGTCCTGTTCCAAAGGCTCCTCACATTTGGGCTGAAAAAAGCCTCTGCGCTGGCTCTTTGCCCTGAAGGGACTGTGATGTTCCCATGTGGTAAGAGACAGCCCTGACCCCTTCAAACAGCAGTGTGGCATCTGTGTGTCCCCACGAAGGACACCCCACCGGGACCTCCTGGGCAGTTTTTAGTGGCCCTTCATGTCTGCTCTACTAATCAGTGCTTTCCCTGAGTGCAGCTTTGTGTGTGGAGAGATATGGCTTTATGTTGGATAATTCATTTCCCTGTACAAAAGAGCCATTGTCCTGGTTTGCCGGTGAGTCCCTGGAAATGTGTGTGTGTTGTTCAAGAAGGTTCATTTTCCCCTCTTTCTGCTTTGGTTCCCGTTTTCAGCCTCCTGCTTGACATCACTGATTGCCTTTTGTGCCTGCAGGACTTCCCAAGCCGGGGCAAACTGTGCTGTCCAGCTCTTTTCTTCCATCAGCCTCCTCATTCCAATGTCACCCACCCATGTGCCAGGGAATAATAATACACAGAGGTGTTTAAAAGTATCTTTCCGAAGTGCTTTTGTGTCTGATCATAGGGATGTTATCTAAACATTCATCAGACCTGCAAAACGGTGTTCTGGAGTTCATTAGAAGTTGGTTGACTCTGTGTTGTTGGTGCTCATGGTGCAGGCCAGGAGAACATTGTAGAGTCAGGGAATGGTTTGGGTTGGAAGGGACCCTTAAAGCCCATCCAGTTCCACCCACACCTTGCACAAGCCCAGGTTGCTCCAACCCCTGTCCAACCTGGCTTTGGCCATCTCCCAGGGATGGGGAATCCCCAGTTTCTCTGGAAAAAAGATGATGCAATTACACTCCTTAGGGTGTTTAAAAAGCAGTTAACGCTGGAATGCAGCTCTGGGGAGAGGGGGGAGTTACCTGGTTTTGTTGGGCTGGGCTGTGGATCCAGTCTTGCTGGCCTTGTCCACAACAGAAACTCCTACTGACCTACCCCCAGAGGTGCAATTCCAGTGCTCGAACCATTCCAGCCCACCTTCCCACACGGATATGCTTATTCCAGCGTTCACCCAGGAGTAACACTATTGCAGCACTGAGTCTGTGTCGTGCTTAGCCTTGAGGGTATGAGGTCTTTAAGTGCTGAGAGGTTTCAGGAAGAAACAGAGGTGGCCAGTGAAGGGAACTAAGAAGGAAAACTGTGCTCATCTCATTCCAAAGCCCTGCCATGGGCAGGGACACCTCCGACCTTGCCTAAGTCAAGGCAGACCTGGAGTATCATCTCCTCATCTCAAGACAACCCACATATGTGTGTCATCTTGGCTAGGTCCTTTTTTCCCTCCAGAAGTAAATTGTTTGGATATATTGGCGTTGCCATGTGAGGGTTTTCTCCCTGAGTGTGGGTTTGAGCAGCCCGGCAGGCGGGTCAGAGCAGTGGGTGGTGCTGCAAGTGAGCTCCATACAGGGTCCTGCACACCCCAGAACACTCTGCATGTCTTACGGGGCACACAGGCATGTTATTTTCACTCAGGGTTTCCCCCAAGTACATACAGCTTCCTACCCTGTTCTGAACTCACATGAACCCACTGATGCCCAGAGGCTTCAGTTAAATCAGGTTTGTTTGGGGAAGAGCAGTGGCCCTGCGTTTTGCCACCGTTGTGTGAGCTGGAAGTTTTGTTCAGCTGGAACCTGTGGCTGAAGGGAAGTGCCCTGTGACTGCTCATTCTCCTTCCTCAGGAATTCTGCCTTTCCCTGCACTTGTGGGCCAGCTGGTTTCCAGTCCTTGGGATTAAAGCAGCAGACCTTTAAACGTAACATTAATGCAAAAAGGACTATTATCCATCTTGCACTTTGGACCTGTGTAGAAATCAATGGAAACCAGCCCGTGGCAGTTTTCCCCTTTCTATACTTTAAATAACAACTGTTTTTCAAACTGTTCCTCAAGTCTGGACTGGGATAAGTCCTTGGAGGGAAGGGTTATGTACAGAACATAGTGAGGAGGCCAGGGTTGAGTGAAAAATACAATTTATTGTCTGTTTTTACAGTTTTATCTTGCTACCATTTTATATACACACTTTATAAAATGCCATTATATTTATTGCTGGCTGCTGTCTGGATGTGCTAGTCAGTTATACAGCTCACCAAGGACCTGCTACAGTTCTTAAAATAGCCACACATGGTCTTGCTCCAAAGACTTTACCATTTCTAACTACAAAATAGGTTTTAATTATTTTCTACATCTCTATTGTGGCTTCTTGGTCATTTCAGTGTGACTGTTCCTGCTTCAAGGAAAGGCAGGGCAGCTCAGGGGAGGCTGGATGTTGTTTCTGGTGTAATGTGGGGATGATCAAAAGGGAAATCCCTCCATGGAGAAACTTTCAAGTAAGGATTTGGTAGGAGAAAGAAGACAAAGAATATTACAACTGAACTGTGCTCCTCAGCTGGTGTTATGCCAGCAAACCCACTTCCCTCTGAGAGCTTTGCACAAGCCCCTGGTTCTCCAGCTTTCCTATGGAATCAGCCCTGTCCCAACAGATCCTCTGTGGGCACAGAAGTGTCCGTGGCTCGGCAGTGCTCGTGGTCTTTGGGAACAGCCTCAGATCTGGTTCCTGTCTCCAGCTGTTTGTAGAGCTGTCCTCTGCACTCGTGCTGGAGCCCGGGGACAGCCAACCAGCAGGGAGAAAGGGGCAGAGCCTCTGCTTGGGGAGGGTGGACACTTCTATTGTCTATTGCCAAGCTATGCTGACATAGTTTTCAAAACGACAGTGTTTTGTTTTCAACATAATCCTCACCAGGAGAAGAGGAGGAGAAAGACCCTCACTGCACCCTCTTGGGGGTGTTTCTTTTCCAAGGAGTCAGACAAAACTGAGGATCTTAGTGTGGGAGAAGATCTAAACCTGTTCACATTCCTCTGTATCTAACAATGGTGAGGTGTCATAATCTTCATAAAACATCCCAAGTTTCTTAGCTAAAGAAGATTAGGACATGGCTACAAAACCTCATTATAACCCAGGAGACTCTTCATTAAGAGGATATTGGCTATTAATTGTCTATTGATACCGGCAAATACTTTATGAGCAAGTTCTCTTCTGCCTGGAGTGGGATTATGGGTGCATTTGCAGAGACCACTGACTGTGGGCAGGTACTAGAGAGCGTTCTGGTGCTGTGTTACAGCAGGGAGATGTCATTTGAGGGTGTTTATGTACCGGAATTGTCATTTTTGGTCGGGTAAGGCACAGAAGGACAGCACGTGGCGGGTGGCACAGTGCCATGGAGGTGGCAGTGAGCTGGAGCTGCTCTCCCAGCACAGAGGGAGGACCAGTCCAAGTGGCCTGGAATCTGATTCGTCCTGAACCCGGGAGAATCCTTAGAGGGAAAGCAGTTGGAGGAAAGCTGCTGGTAACAAGCAGAATTGGCTTTTAATGGGGTTCACAGAGATGGAACAGAAGTAAAACTTGCGTTTCCAAAAGAGGGAAGAAGCGAAGAGCACAGAGCAGCAGCGGCTGGCTGAGCTCAGAGGCAGCCGCTCTCCATTAAGAACCTATCCATAATGCATGAGGCTTGGAAACCCAGGGGACAGTCCAACAAAAAGGGAAGAATCCTCCAAACTCCCCTTCAGAAAGCGCTGGGTCTGTGTCCCAGAAGGGGCCCGTCAGGAGAGCACTCTGAGTAAGTGACGGCTCTTTGGGCGGGAGGTGATGGGGCACTAATGCACTGCAGGCAGGGCTGGCGGCCCTGCCACTGCTCTCACAGCTGCTGCTCAGGGAGCACGGCAGGCAAACGAGGCTTTCTTTGCCTCCTCAGGACTCTGCTGCTGTTTTGGGGGCATTTGGAGCAGGCTGCAGGAGGTAATGCCTGCCTTCAATTTTCTGCCTGCTTGGGAATACCAGTGTCCTCCCGCTTTCTTGGTTAGACCTAAACCTTTAAATGTTAGCCTTTTACTACTCTGGTGTGGTTCTAAAAGGATTAGGTGCATGTTTCCATAATTCTGAGGTTAAAAGATTTCACATGAAGGGTTTTGGTTGAAGTCCTAGGACAGTGACCAGCCTGAAAATGTGGATTTGGCCTTTTCTGGAGACGCTGTGATTTGTTCCTCACACATCTGCCTGTCTTTGCTGCTAAAGTTGTGTGCCAGACCTGCTGCCACTCACTGCAGTCCCTGATTTGTGGCATTATTGAGTGCTCCAGAACTGCTTCTGCCTCCATCAGAACAAGCCCTTACACTGAGCACTTCTAACTTCTTTCACCACAACTGCAGCGTACTGAAAAAGCAGAGTTATTAATTGAGGTCTTCCCCTCACTGGAGTTAGTTCTGATAGAACACTGGAAGGGCTGAATGAAACAGAGCTTGGAGCTGAGGAGATAATTTCTCAGCTGTCCATGCTTTATTTCTCCAAGGGCTTTTCCCTGTGCAGTAGCACAGAGCTGAGCCTGGCCTTTGGGACCTGCACAGGGGCTGTGGGGCCTGACCTCTTCCATCCAGGAGAGGAAGGAGGACCTGTCAGTTCAGACTTGTGCAGTTTATTTGCAGCAAACTGCAGAATTCTGGAGAACATAAAGCCTCCATCCCAGACACCACAAAGTCTCCAGGCTCCCTCCTCACACTTTGGCAGGAGCTGAGGGAACAGCTGGAACAGCAGGGATGGAAGCTGCAGCACCAGAAACGGCTTTGGCTCTGCTGAAATCAAACTCAGCAAAGTATAATGGGAAATTCACTTCTCAGACCTGAGAGGTGCCAATTCCTCCTCCTTTTCCAGAAAGGTCTCCTGCAGGGGATTCAAATAAGATTTGTAGGGATCTTCATGGCCTTGAATATGGTCTGGAGAGAGACAAGGAGAAGATACCGGAGTGTTCAGGTTCCTGGTGGAGATTTAGAACTCAGTGTCTTGGGGGAGACTCTGCAAATATTGCTGGTGCTTTTTCTGAGGCAAAAGCCCAAATATAATTCTTTATCCAGCTATAAAGGGGATCTGATATGAGTCTCTGAGTACATAAAAGGCTGTTGTAAAGAGGGATCTGTTTTCCTTCATGATGGATAAACCAAGAAAAAATAGCCTCCAGTTGGGCAGGGAGACTCAGACATGAGTTAGGAAACCTTTTTGTAAAGGTAATAAAGCACTGAAGTGGATTTCTCAGGGATGTTGAAGGATTTTAGGAGAATTTGTATAAGCACAAATGGATCTTGCTGCAGAGGAGAAAAAAGGGCTGGATTGCAAGGCTCTTCCAGGCCTTGACTCCCTGATTTTGTACTGGGGAATACCCTTGGGCAGAGTCCTGGGCTTGTGCTGCAGTTTGTTTTGCCCCATTTCCCTCCTCCTTTCACAGAGTGGGAGAAGGCCAGGAAAGTTTTCTCTTGTGCTTCTTCCTTTCCCCACTTAGTCACAACAAAGGGTTCTTGCCCCAACCCGGAATGCAAAGCCCGGCTCGATGAGATTAAGGTGACTGAAATTCAGAAAGGGCCGTTTTTAAACTGTGCAGTCACACTTTGGGCCTGTTCCCATCTTGGCACAGCCTTCCACACAGCTCCTGTGCAGCCAAGGTAAATGCTGAGCAAGCCTTTCCCAGCCTCAATGCCAGCCCTCGGGAGCCTGGCAGTGAATCCCTGTCCAGCCAGATGTGTCGGAGTGCCAGGCTGTGCCAGGCACTGCCAGCCCCACACCACACAGCCCTGGTCAGCTGGAGTCAGTGCAGGAAATACTGGGGGGCTTCACTGCATTTCCCTCTAGCACGAATTTGTTTCTAAACGTGTGGTTTTCATCGTAAGGTCTGAGGAGTATGTGACCTGTGGCTTTGGGTTTGGCCCATAAAAATGACACCCCTTCCACCTATTTACACACCTGCGGGGTCCCACGTGACATTTGGTTCAGCTGGGTGGTAATTTAATGGGTTTTTTTTGCCTCAAGGCATCTTCTTTTAATACAAGAAAGGACAAGCTGCTGAGTTTTGGGGAGCTGTGTGTGTCTGGGGCCTGGCCATGCCATGCCATTCTGCAGGGGTCATGTTGCTCCCACCCCCCGAGAGCAGAGGGTCACCCTGTGGGAGCAGTGATGGGCACTGACCTGCCAGGGGATGGGGATGTCGGGGAATTTATCCTAAACCACGCTCTCACTGCATGCAGGACTCTTACAAAGCCACTCCCACCAGGGATCAACAGCGGGGAGCATTCCCAGAGCATTCCAGGGGGAGGCAGAAGCTCCTGAATGTCCTTCAGGTTGTCATCCCTGTGTTCTGACTGTGCCTGTTTTCTGAAGTCCAAAATATTTCAAGATGGAAAAGCATCAGAAATGCCGAGCAAAGCTGACTTCTGGGGGGATCTGTTAAGGAGCTGAGAGGAAAAAAAAGATAATTTTAAAAGGCAGGAGACTGAAATAATTTGTTTTCATTGTGTGTCTCTCTGCAGTGCTTCAGGCCACCCTTCAAAATGTCCCTGTGGACTTGGCTGTGCCCTGAGCACAGTTCATGAGCTCTGTGTGCCATTGTCATGACTTTGTCCCCACACAGCTCTTTGTGGCACTCAGGTTTTGTTTCTCCTGGAAGCTTTTTTCACACTGGCAGCAACCACTCCTTCAGTGGGGCAGTTTTTACTTCTCCCATCTCTGCATCCTGCCATTTGGAAACACCACCCAGGAGGAACAGCTGTGAGCTCTGAGTGAGGAGAAGGTGTTAATTGATTTTATTTCTCTCTGAGCCTTCTCTTCTCTCTTTTAGCCCCCATTGTCTGCACGTTGTGCCACAGATAGTGAGAGAACATTGCAGCAGGTTTGTGTTCAGATCTCTCTCTTGGTCCAAAGTCTTTTATTTCAGTGCTGCTGAGGCCATTTCATATGTTAATAAAGGGAAAGATTTTTGCTATCAAAATAAATCCAGGTGGTTTCACTTCTCAGAAGGGGAAGATTCACCAGCAGGTCACTTTGAAATTACAGCAAAAAGTTGATGATATTAAGGATATCAAGGATACAGTGAAATTAAGGATAAGCTATCTAATGGAAATATCTTTTTCCATGGTACAGAGTCAGGAACATTGACTTCTCCTGGAAAAGGTTGTATTCCTTGCTCCAGTCAGATCCTGACAAACTCCAAGGCTTCTCTTCACAGTGTTGGGAGGGTTTCAGTGGGAGGTGACCTCCTGGGAGGTGGAAGGTCAGCACTTCTTCCACTGTCACCACAGCAGGTTCCCAGAGGAGCTGGGACAGCAGCTCTGTGGAGGATCATGGAGAACAACAGACTCCTGGAAAAGAGATCCAGGGCAAGTACAGGCTCCTTTCATCACTCCAGACACGACTTTGCAGCAAACCCAGCTCTGAGCGTGTTTTGAAAGCAGAGATACCTGTCAGCAATTATTGCTGAGCCAGGGAGAGGACAGTCCAGACAGATAAACCTGTCAGCTGTGTCAACTGTGCTGATGGAGGAGCAGGAGGGCCAGTTGTAAGGTTGGGAAAGACCTTTGTGTTTCAGATGCAGATAGTGAGCTGGTTCTTGCAGAAAGCTGCCGAGTGGTTGAGAGTATCATTGTTTTTCTGTGCACCAATTCCACGATTATTGCAGGAAAGAGCCATGCATGATGGGCTAAGAGGGTTGTGTTATCCCCAGGAATTGTGTCTGCTGTTGGCAACATTTTTTTTCTAGGCCTGCAGGACCGAATCTTTGAGTCTGAGCTCCCCTTGCTATCCAGGGGATTAATTGGGCTTCCCCTTCTACACACTGTTGGCTTGCTCATCATCCATCTTTCATATTTATCTCTTTCAATCTGTAACTGCCTGGTTTTCTCTGGAAGATGTTGATAGTAGTGACTGATTGCTGTGTCAGAGGTACTCCTTGTGAAAATCTGGTGGTGTTGGATTCTAAGACATCTGAGACTGGCAAGGAATTCATGGAAGTGCTGCCTGTTGGGCTGCAGGACTTGGTCTGTCTCCATGGCTGGTGGGAACCCTTGGAAGGGACTCACAGGAGACCAAACTCCTCAGGTGGGAATTCCCTTTAAATGCCACTGTAATTTTAGGAATAAATTTAATATAAAACACATTTTGTTTTTGTAGGACCTATACAAACTAGAATGCTGTGCTCTGGTGCTCGGAGCCAGCAGAGGGAGTGTGAGGTAGTGCTGGGTGTCCCTGGGCAGTGCAGAATGGACATACCCAGGGAAGAACCTCAGGCAAAAACCCCCTGCACATCACAGTCCTTTCAGGCCCCACTAGGAAGGAGGGGTAAATAATGAGCCTGCCAAACAGCAAAATACACTAGCAGGAACCAAAACCATTTCAATTCTGTGCTTCTAAGTGGGTATTGGCAACAACAACACCCAACACAATTAAACCATAAAAAAGCCGTCAGGAGTGGTGTTTTCTGAGGCAGCACGTGGAGCCTGACGGGGCCTGGGATGTGCTCTCCCCATTCCTTGAAGGAGGGGAGGAATCTCTGCCTTGCTCTGGGCTTGTTCAGACTCTTGGTGTGTTTGTTTCTGTGTTACTCTCCCCCTCTCAGTAATTTCTGGGATTCAAACCCTGCTCTGCTCACAGTGAAAGCCGTTGGGTGCATCTCCATTAAGACACAGGGAATGCTGTTCCTGCTTTCTGCTGTGGCTTCTCCATCTCAGGTCTCTGTGTGTGTGTGAAAGAACAAAGGAAGGGCAAGTGGAACAGCTGGGCTGTGTACAAATGTATTTAGCTTTAAAGAAATCAGTCTTTTTGCCCTTGTGGAATATATATTGTACATCCAAGAGACACTCAGAGCACAGCCTGGTGTCAAACAGGGTGAGAAGGGGAGCTCTTTCCAAACTGTTACACCCCCGGCCTGTCAGGCAGCTGTTGGTCAGGTTGGAGTGTGTCATGTTGGAATGTGTGTCGTGTTCTGGCTTCTTCACCAGACATTCCTGGTACAGAAAATCAAGTGTCTGCTGCTGACATGGAACTGGGTGGCCCTTTCCCCTGCCCTGGTTGCAGGGCACAGGTCACCCTGTGGGTGAGGTTCCTGTGTATCAGGAGATCAGCAACAATAGTACAGGGATTATGGAAATAACAGGACATGCCCTTGTATTATTAATCAATCACGAAGGTAATTACAGCTCATCAGCTGCCTGGCCTTGTCTGGGCCATTTCATATGTTAATAAAGGGAAAGATTTCTGCTGTCAAAATAAATCCGGGTGTTTTCACTTCTCAGAAGGGGAAGATTCACCAGCAGGTCACTTTGAAATTACAGCAAAAAGTTGATGATATTAAGGATACAGTGAAATTAAGGAGAAACTATCTAATGGAAATCAAACATCTTCTTTTGTGGTGTAGAGTCAGGAACATTGACTTCTCCTGGAAAAGGTTGTATTCCCAGTGATAATAATAATTTATCCATTATAATCTGTGTATAAGTTCTAGTCTAAGTAAGGGAAATTCACATCAGCATCAACTCAAAGCATGAAATATCTGGAGGTTTGATTCATGGAGGCAAATCAAAATAGTTTTTCATGTACAACTTGGTAGAGAAATGTAAGAGAGAAGTGATCTGATAATGCAAAGTGTCCCAGAAAGTCACAAATGCTGTGAGGTTGCAAAAGGAAAAACTCTGGGGGAAAACCATTAGAGACGATCCAAAGGAATGCGATTTCTTGAGGTAAAGGGAGATGATGAAATGTGTTCTTGCCTGTGAGTCAGCGAGCAGAGGAGCACATTTCTAAGAACTGTGACACAAGCGCGGCCGCTGCCTGAGAGTGAGGCTCGTTCCTGGAATACACCGACGGCTGCTCCGCTCGGGACAGGGCTGGCTGTCCCCTCACTCCCGGAGGTTTGCTCCCTGCTTCAGTGCAAGGCACATCGTCGTATTTCACATCCTTGCAGCCCCTTTCAGTACAATTATTCTGATTAGCTTTAATTGGAAGTTAATATTCCCTTTGTGATCGACAAGTGCTCTGCTTCTTGCGCAGGGACTGGTGCGGGGTGAGAGGGGTAAGGGATGCTCTGCAGGGACACACAGTGAAATGGTTTTGCCCCTTGTGCTGGGCTGGGGGGGACGTTTGTTTGGCTGGGGTAGACAAGGAGCACTTTGCTCACACCTCACCTCATCAGCTTTACTTGGGGCTCATTCTGGAAAGCCCAGGTACTGCAGCAGAGAATTTCACACAAAAACAGAGAATATCAGAATCTGAGTCAATGCCTGAAAAGAATCAAAGGCCCTTTTGTCTACTTGGACACCTGATACTCTGCAGCAAAGATTTCCACTTCCAGTGACTCAGACTGCCCTAGGCCTTGTTTCTTGCTGCAGATATCCAGGGAGTAAATCCCTCCAATTGTTCCCAACTGCATCGATACACAACATCAGGAGGAATGTGCAGCAGGACGGGCATGATGTGGAAAATCTACAAGGCTGAAAATAAAAACTAAACAACCCTCTGATCTGCACGTCTAATCCCATGGTGCAGCTGACCCAGAATTGTAATGCAAATATTGTAGTTCAATCAGGCTATTTTAAGACAGGGTAGGAATGAGGCTTCTCCTTTCCCCAGAAGGAATGTACATCATTGCCTCTTTTTTAATTTCCTTTTGATTAAAAAAATATTAGGCTGTCTGAAGAGTATGTGCTATCTTTGCTGTGTGTTGAGGGAAAGAGGAAAATCAAAAGGAATGAGAAATACAGGTGAACTTGTCAATTCAGGTTCACTGGGAAAAGCTTAGAACTCTTTGTTGGATGCTCTTTATATGCTTTAGTTTGGCTGATTAGGAAATTCAATTTTTGTTTTGCCTTCTAAAATTCTGCAACCTCCCCCCGAGTAAGGAGGGGACAAGGGGATGAGAGTCGAGTTCCTGTGCAGTTCTTCCCTCACCGGTTGTTCCAGCAGTGTTTGTGCAGCCCTTAGTTCAGCAGGGACTGTTCTCTGTGAGGTTTGGTACCTGGCCTAGGCTGAAGCTGAGCTTTGCTGCCCCACTTTCTGCAGCCAACCCAAACAACCAGTGGCAAACCCTTTTAGTTTGGAACTTCGCTTGTTCTGTTGAGGTTTGCAAAGTATTTGTGAAACGAAAGAGGGTCTTAAAAAAAAAAAAACAAAACCAAAAATCCAAGCGTTTTGCTCTGTTTTTGTTCTTTAAGTGGTTGTGCTGGCAGTTTTCCACGTGTCCCTTGTCTGCTCTGGAGCCAAACGGGTTCACTTGTGTGGTTGACGGGCGACTTCTGAGCAGCTGCCAGAGCCTTTGAATAGCTGATGGCTCAACCCGGCCCCAGGAGAGCCAGCAGAACCCATTTTTAGTGCCTTTCACTTTCTCTGGGAAGTGTTTGGGAATGTCAGCCGCTGAAAGCATCCCTTAAATGACTCTCCAGGACGTGGTGGGGAGAGTGGCTGTTCCTGACAGCATCCTGGAGACACCAAAGAGCAGAATGTTTAGACCAAAAAGTACCAGATGATGGCTTTGCTGATAAGACAGTATCAAAGGACACCACGCTCATCTTTCTTAACACTAAATAATCTCAATATGTTCTCACCCTGATTTTATGAACGTTTGCATATGAATTTAGATGTTACCCAGTGTTTGAGCTTTTAAAATTCTAGCTTATGTGCTGAAAGGCTCAGCAGCAGCAGAAGCTGGGCCAGTCGGGGGCTGAGAAGCTTGACAAGTACCCCTGACTCTAAAAGCAGATCGTGGCCCTCCCCGAAGAACATGAACGTCTTAGCAGTGTTAGAGTTGAAAAACAAATCATGCCACCGGTATACTTTTACCTCAGACTTTCATTCGACCAGCTAACAACGCCACATCATTCCTTGGCTAGCAATTACCTGTTGAGGACGGAGGACTGCTGCACAGAGAGCGAGCTGCAGGCTTTATCGGGAACACCCCCGGGCAATGGAATGCTGGTTTGGTTGATGCCATTCCATGCCTGTTTCGGTGCCTGGCTCTGCTGCCGGGGTGGGGTGAAGCCGGGGCCGCTGCGAGGACCTTGCAGGAGGCTTTGAGGGTGGCCCTGCCCAAGCGGACGGCAGTGCTGCGGTGGTGCCCCGCAGCCCTGCAATCCCCGGCTCGGCGGAGCCCCCGGGCCCGGCAAGAGGTTTCTCCTCTTTAGGCTGTGTGTTATGTAACAGTCTCTGTTACTTTGCGAGTCGATCTGTCACTCCCACGCGGCTCTGCCGGAGCCAAAGGCGGGCGCTCCGCGCACGAAAACTTGAAAATGTGAGATTTTAAACTCTTCACGGGTTTCAGCGACTCGTCTCTCCTGCCGGAGACGATCGTTTGGTGCAAGCTACGGGAACGTTCATGGATCTGAAAGCTTTGCGGTATTGATTGGAGGATGGGGGACCATCCTCCGTGCAGTTCTGCGTGTTGATGAAGGGCATAAAATCTGTGTTTGGGGAAGTGTGGGTCAGCCTGGGACTGCAGTGCTGGGGGCACGGAGCTGTTGGGCTCAACATGTGATGTGAATTTCAGTGACAACATCCTGAGCGAGGTGGTGCTGGCAGCTCCAAGCAAATGGCCACAAAACTGTGCCTGCATTCTGCACACACTGTGTTTTTAGGTTTTGTAAAGACACTTTCTTTGGTTTTCATAATTTTTTTAAGGATGTTTTTAACTTCTTTTTAGCTTCTTCTTCTCTTTTGCAATGCATTAGTTACTATAGTAACTATGCTGGGAATGGTATAGCAGGAGGCTAGTGCACCCTAGCAGTGAAGGATAAAGCCACTTTATGTAATAGTTTGAAATTTATATCATGGTTTTGAAAATACAGCAGTTTTGTGGTGGTTTCCATGACCACATATGTGGTATAAGTGTATATATAGCACTCTTAGGTCACCCCTGGTAATCACCCCCTGCTGCCAACATCCCAAGGATGGCAACAGCCCTGCCTGGAATTCTGCTCCCCAGACAAAGCATTCCGAGACCCACTTCCACCCTGTGAGGAAGTGCAGTCCCTGTGGGAGAGCCCGGTGTCCCTGCAGGCTCAGGGCTGGCCCACTGCCCTCTCAGGGGCTCTGTATTCCCTCACTCTATTCCCTCATTGCAATCCTGGCCTGTATTCCATGAATATATTCCCTCATTATAATCCCTGATATAGTCCATGATTATAATCCTTGCCTATATTCCATGATTATCCTCCCTGTGTACATTCCCTACCTGTATTTTCTGCCTGTATTCCCTGCCTACACTCCCTAGCTACATTCCCTGCCTGTACTCCCTGGTTACATTCCCTGCCTGTATTCCCTGCCTGTACTCCCTGCCTACACTCCCTGCCTGTATTCTCTGCCTGTGCTCTTTGCCTGTACTCCCTGCCTACACTCCTTGCCTGTATTTCCTGCCTACACCCCCTGCCTGTGTTCCCTGCCTGTACTCTCTGCCTGTACTCCCTGCCTGTATTCCCTGCCTGTATTCCCTGTCTATACTTCCTGGCTACATTCCCTGCCTGTACTCCCTGGTTACACTCCCTGCCTGTATTCCCTGCCTGTCTTCCCTGTCTATACTNTACTCCCTGCCTGTATTCCCTGCCTGTATTCCCTGTCTATACTCCCTGGCTACATTCCCTGCCTGTACTCCCTGGTTACACTCCCTGCCTGTACTCCCTGCCTACCCTCCCTGCCTGTACTCCCTGCCCTGTGTAAATTCATACTTTGGTAATTGTGCTGTGCCCATCCCCGGAGCTCTGAGGGAAAGCATTACCACTCACTGTCCTGCCCTCAGTGCTGCTCCTGATTTTATGGAATCTCAGGATAGTTGTATTTTCAGGAAGTCCCAGCTCCTGCAGTAACGCAAACATGTGAACTCTATTTCATTGCATAAAGGGCACAATTCTAGTTTTCTCAGCTGGGGAAACGCTTGAACTGGCAACTCAGAGCACTGTGAGACTGGCAAGACCAGGTAATTTAAAGTGTATTCTTTTTAATATAGCCTTTCATTTAAACAAGTATCTTTCAAGTTCCTGACTCATACATTTTTGGGGGTTTGGACTCAACAATGCTGTTTATTTTGCTGCCTTGCTCTGCTTGGGAGCTTGAATATCTTTCAGTGGTAGAACATCCTTTGCATTGCCTCGTGGAAGAGGGAGGCTTAAACTGGAAACCCTTCTGAGAATGTTTTGAGATCCTTGGATGGAAGCTGTGAAAAACACATCTGTCCTCTTAAATATGCATTAACGTGTAAAGCACATTAAAAATGCAGTCCTTAAAATCTTAATCACATGACCTGAAAGGCTGCTGAGGTCTCTCTTGACTTGTGAGGCAGATTCTCCCATCAGCTGCCTAATTCCTGATTTAAACTCCACGAGCCACTTCAGAGAGGCTTCTCAGGGTGCTCAGGGGCAGTGAGTAACACCAGAGGAAAATGGGAAGGTTCTGCCAAGGGCTGGAAAAGGGGGAAAAAAATCCTCTCTGTGTGTGCCTGGTTCCAGCATCCTGCTTTTGAGAGGCCTGGTCACCACTGCTCAGGGGAAAAAACAGTGAGGGAATTATTTCCCAGCTTCTGAATTTCTGCAGGTTTTCTTGGCTCTTCCCTTCCAAGTGCCTGGAACTGACCACTGACCCAGCGTTTGGCTCGTGGTTTCATCTGCCCCTGGCAGTGTCCTGCAGTCCATCACAGAGCACATTCCCTTGAAAAGCCAGCCGGGCAAAGGATCCTTCCCTGCCTGCTGGTGGGATGTTTTATTTCATGTTGGATTCCTGTGACTCGGAGCCTGGAAAAGGGGGAAGGAGCAGGAGAGAGACTGGACCGTCTGTGCACAAACCCCTGGCTGTGGAGCTCAGTAACCTCTCCAAAGCACTGTCATGTTCCAGCCAGGCTCGAGAAGGGCTTGGAATGGTGCTCCAGGCAGGCCTGGGAGAAGTTTGCATTGTTCACATTATTGCTGGTGTTCTCTGACTCCTGGACAGGGGCCAACAGGAAATTCCTGGGACAAATCTTTCCACTTTTTCTTTTTTTTTTTCCTTTAATAAAATATTTAAGAGGGGGGAAAAAAAAAAAAAAGAAGAAGAAAAAAGGAAAGAGTGAAATTGAGTTGTAGAGAACAAAGGAGGCAATATCGACCTCCCATCACAGATACAGAAAGTTTTGAGCCTCCTTTGTGGGTTTATTTTTCCCTCTGAAGGATTTATGACCTCACGTGTGTTGTTGCTGTGACATCAGATGGTGTTGCCATGGGAACCACTTTATGGTCAAAAACAAAAGAATTTTGGAGAGTTCCTTGGCAGCACAGGACACGGAGTGCAGAGGATAAAGAAACTATTTTTATCTAGATGATAAATCTGCTTTATTAGGCCCATGATTTTTCAGCTCTGTCCTTCAAGAAGCAGGAATAAATCTGGCAAAAACAACAACTCTTGCACCTGTTAATCAGGGACTGCATTTGTCCCTACATGCAAAAGCTTGGGAATTTCCTTTCTTGCCTCCCCTTCCAAGTGACTGATGGCTTCCAAATGCTTTAGCATATGAGGAGAAACAACAATCTGCTCATTCGAGCTCTACAGGAGCAAAAGCTTGATAAGTACCAGGAAGTTTGTGTTGCTGTGGGTTTGGTTGTTTTGAATTGTCAGTGCACAATCACGGGCAGGATGAAGGACTGAAGATTCGTATTTTGCCTCCATAATACCTCCAAAATCAATTGCCACCAGAGATTGGGTAGTTTATGTTGCTAAATAAAGAGCTCCCTGGTTTGTGCTGGGACGTGAGGGTGAGTCCTGCAGGAGGGGTGGATCCACACAGGTGGAAAAGAGCAAACTGTGGTGACTGAGCATGGCTAAAACGCAGGAGAATGTTCAAAACCCCCTGCTGAAAACAACACAGGATTAACCTGCTGAAACCCAACCAGTTCCCACGTAGCAGACCCAGGAGTTTAATGCCCATGCCAACAGCAGGTGTGTGACGTGTGTGCACGCTGCTAACACGCGTGTGCAGCCACACACAGCCTGCCCCTCCTTCGGGAAAACACCGACACCAGTCCCGAGAGCGAGTTGGGAGAGGCAATTTTAGAATTCCTTCCACATATGCAGCGTGCCCTGGGTAAGATTCTGCAGCTGCAGGGTTTAGTGCCCCGGCACTGCTGCCGTGTCCAACAGACAAGCGATCTCACTGCCATGGATTTGCTGGAGCCAAAGGAATATGCACAGGGGGAAAGGCAGGTTAAATGCCATATGGTTAACCCCAGCACTCCTGTTCTCAGTGACTCCCCGAGTCTGGGTGCATATCAGCATTTTGCAGTGTTTTGCTGATCTTTGCTTTTGTAACGAGGTAACCTGGGGAGAGGGAGAATGAGAGTGGCTCTAATTACTGCCAATTTGTACCTGCTCTGTCCAGCCCGGCACCACAAATGTACTCCGGGAGACCTAAGCGGCTTAGAAGTGGATCTGAGGGAATATCAAGGATGCAGAATCCCAGCATGGGAAGGAGAAGGAAAGTGCTGCTTAAACATTGACACATTGCCAGATGTAGTGCTTTTTAACATTGGTGGAGGCTTGTTCACACTTGTCAAATCACACTGTGCTTGCTAATGTTGCATTTTCATCAGATGTATTAACTCACTCTCTATTCCCACTCTCCGTTTCTCCTTCCTTACCTTCATTCCAACTGTTGTTTTCCCTTTTCACCCTTATCTTATGGTTATTTTCTTTCTTCCTTTCTGCCTGACTCCCCTTCAGCTGAAAAGAATCAGTCTGACCCAATCTCCATCTTTTTAGAACACAACACGTAGGTTAAGCAGATGCCTGCCTGGAGGAATTTACAGTCTCAGCCTGATGTACAACACTCGAGGAATACATAGGCTGATATTTCAGGGTGGGAGTAGTTGAGAAGATGCATAAAAGAAACAGGTTTGGGATTTTCTTAGGGGGAAAAAAAAAAAAAAGGTAAAGCAGTGAATGTCTGCCCTGAAGGAAAGGGATCCTTTTTTTGGTGTACCAGTGGGTAGTGGCAGTGAAGAAATGGAGTTCAGACCTGAGGAGCATTTTGTGTGGAATACGAGGATGCACCAGAAATAACAGATTACAGTGTTTGGGAGTCTCTTAGAGGTGAAAAAAAGAGGCTCTTAAATTAGGCTTAGGAAGGGATTTAAAAAAAATATTACACAGAGTAGCAGAACACTCCCTCTTCCCTCTCATTGGAAATGTACACAAAGGCATTCTCATTCCTGTGCCCCCTCAGCTCCTCTTCCCCATTTCCCTGTCATGTGGAAGGATAAAAAGAGAGCGTTGAACTCGGAGTGCCTGATTGGGTTGGACAGGAGCAATACTGAGCTCCTTGCTGAGGGCAGGTCTGCAGGCAGAGAGGGAGGGCAGTGCAGGGGGGTTGTCCTGGAAGGCTCTTTGTCTGGGGTCTCATCCCATTCCACTGAGGGGGGATCTGACAAGTACAGGCAGTGTTAAAGCACAGCGTGTCCCTTCAGTGCTGCTGGGGGACAGAATCCTGAAGGATCACTAAGGCAGCCTGAGATATGTAGGCTCTGCTGTCCAGGGGCTGCTCTTAGGGCAGGTGACAAGTTATAGAGATATATTTTTTAATTTTAGGGTCTAAGCCTTTGGCTTGTTATGGCGAGAAATGCTATTGTGTCTGAATCTTCTCTGCACACAGACAACCTCTCAGAAGCTCAAAAGGAGGGTTTGCCAAGGCACAGTCTCAGCCTGTGCTCCCCCAGTCGTGTCTTGTGCAATAAAAATAGACATTTGTCCAAAACACAGCCAAAGAATTGCTGAGGGAGCAAAGGCAGCAAAGACTCAGTGGGAGCTGTACCAGCTTCTCCATGGAGCTGGAACCTGCTGGGCGGGTCATGATGTGAGGTTTGGTCCTTGGTGCCTCTCACAGTCTGTCTGGGTCAGCTCCCCATATTGCCATGGGCAGTTCTGTGTCATATTTGGGGCTAAAGGTGCTGACTGTGGTGGGATTCCCATGGGCAGGGCTGCTCTGGAAGCCCAGGGGATATTCTGATGTCCCTATACTGAAGTCATCCCTCTTTCCTCCACACAGGACCACGAGTGGCAACTGAAAACTTGTGAAAATTCACTTACCAGAACAGAATTAAATCTAAGACTTAATATCAGGAAGGATATTCAAAGGACAAGGATACCTGAGGGAACCTCAGTGAACTTGCATTTTGAATTGTTTTCAAGTCCAGCTTTTTGTTCTCATTAGTCCCAGGAAATGCCATAGTGCACCAGTCTAAGTTATCACCTCCTGATGCTCTTGTTCCTTGCCATGTTCTTGTGAGAACCCTGTAATTCTTAATCCCAGTGCCCTTTACAGGATAATTCCTGGATGTTTGGCCACACCATTCCTAGTGGCAGTTGCTACACTTGTCAGTGCTGTGCTATCTTTGTCTTAGGGCTGGTGATGTAATTAAAACACACCATTATTGACTAAGCTTTGGTGTTTTTAGATTCTCAGCTGAGAGCTTGAACTCAGAAGAGTGCATGGAAATAGAAAGAAGGAGTTTTATGTTCCCTAACTGCATGTAGGAATGATTCCTGGAAAGGGCTGAATATTTTAGCTTCAAACTTGTACAGGAAAAACCTAGAACATTGCAGTCTCACTCCTTCAGACTGATTTATAAGCCAAATTTTATAGGAGAGGAAGAACTCCAGCTTCATTTCTTTACATGACTGTGGACCCTTCAAAGTGTACCCAAGTCATAAATCAGATCCCAGAAGCAAAGAGACTGTTCAGGAGTCCTTTCCCTTGCTGGGTGGCCTTTAGGGTTCAGTTTTCTAGACTTCCCTACAATTTTCTAATTGACAGGGAAGAGTGGTAAGTAATTTTTTGATTCCAGGAGCTGGGTCTTTGTGACAAACACAAAAATATACAAAACACTGCAGTCAAAAAAGAAAAGGGAAAAAAGAAAGTGATGTTTGGGTTCTGACCATCTTGGTTGTTGTGAGTTTTGATTAAATTCTTCCCCATGGTCTGGCTTTTGTACATTCAAAGTGATACCTTCTCCCAGTGAGAGCGAGGAGGACGGCAGAGCTGTGGGGAGGAGAACACAGGGATGGTGCAGTCCCTGGAACCAGTTTAGGTAAACTTAGTTTTGACATTTTCTTCCCTCTCCTGTTGCTGCTCTTCTCCTGTGAAAGGGGAAGGACGGGATCATGGAGCAGACCAGGAGCCTCTGGAATGCACCTGATCCCTGAGTGCTGCTCCAGGATGGGAGGGAAAGGACAGGCCTTTCTCAGTGTGTAGGTGGGTAAAATGAGAAGGTGACAGACCCCCCCTCAGGCACAGAACTCCAGAGATCTGGACTTACCTGTGTGCATTGCCCAACCCATGGGCAACACTAGGGTTTTGCCTTAGCCCAAAAACCATCTCCATCAACTAACAGATCCTTCCCCTTGGGGGTGTTTCCAGGGAATCTCAGGAGCTTTGCAAGTGTGCAGAGAAAATAACCATTCAGGGCTGTCACTGAGTTCCATCCTCAGCCAGAGCTGTCACTGATCTCCCAGGCTTGGTCTCTCCCCGTTGAAACAGGAATAATTCAGGGATTGCCTTTCATTGCTATTTGGGATGAGCATCAAGCCCATTTGATACATTACCTGCCCCTTCCCCACTGGCTTTCCACAAGAGTGAGCCTCACACACCCCATGCTCAAGGAGCTTCCCAGCTGATTTTGGGCTCCCCGTGGCCCCACAGCAGCCCCCTGTGCCTCCTTAGTTGAGGGTTAGAGGCAGAAAAGTGTCCCCTTTCCGTCAGTAAATAGCACTGTGAGTGTTTCCCAGCGGGAAGCCTCGGGCCCCTGCAGCCTTTTCATTGATTTTGCACAGTGCCAGGAGGGTCATTTTTACCTCAGGGAGTGCAGGAGTCATGCTGTGTGCTGGGAAGAGCTGCACAACAGATTCATGGAATAATTCAGGCTGGAAAAGACCTTGGACATCATCGAGTCCAACCGTCCCCCAGCACTGCCAAGNGCCTTAGCCCAAAAACCATCTCCATCAACTAACAGATCCTTCCCCTTGGGGGTGTTTCCAGGGAATCTCAGGAGCTTTGCAAGTGTGCAGAGAAAATAACCATTCAGGGCTGTCACTGAGTTCCATCCTCAGCCAGAGCTGTCACTGATCTCCCAGGCTTGGTCTCTCCCCGTTGAAACAGGAATAATTCAGGGATTGCCTTTCATTGCTATTTGGGATGAGCATCAAGCCCATTTGATACATTACCTGCCCCTTCCCCACTGGCTTTCCACAAGAGTGAGCTCACACACCCCATGCTCAAGGAGCTTCCCAGCTGATTTTGGGCTCCCCGTGGCCCCACAGCAGCCCCCTGTGCCTCCTTAGTTGAGGGTTAGAGGCAGAAAAGTGTCCCCTTTCCGTCAGTAAATAGCACTGTGAGTGTTTCCCAGCGGGAAGCCTCGGGCCCCTGCAGCCTTTTCATTGATTTTGCACAGTGCCAGGAGGGTCATTTTTACCTCAGGGAGTGCAGGAGTCATGCTGTGTGCTGGGAAGAGCTGCACAACAGATTCATGGAATAATTCAGGCTGGAAAAGACCCTGGACATCATCGAGTCCAACCGTCCCCCAGCACTGCCAAGGTCACCACTGACCCAGGTCCCAAATGCCACATCCACGTGGCTTTTAAATCCCTGCAGGAATGGAAACTCCACCACTGCCCTGGGCAGGGCTGGACAACCCTTTCCATGAGGGAATTTTTCCTAATATCCAATCTAAACCTCCCCTGGCCCAACCTGAGGCCGTTCCCTCCCCTCCTGTCCCTGTTCCCTGGGAGCAGAGCTGGACCCTCACCTGGATCCATCAGGGCCTTGCAGAGCCAGAAGGTCCCCCCTGAGCCTCCTTTTCTCCAGGCTGAGCCCCCCCAGCTCCCTCAGCCCCTCCTGCTGCTCCAGCCCCTTCCCAGCTCCCTTCCCTTCCCTGCACAGGCTCCTGTCTGAATGCCCAGAGCTGCCCCCAGGGCTGGGGGTGGGACGGGCACTGCCCAGGTCCTGCTGCCACACCAGGCCTGAAATCACCCCCTGCAGTCTCAGGACTAAAACATCCCTCTGAGAAGATCTCAGAACCGCTCTAGGAATATGCTGGGAATCTTGTGGAGTCCATATTGACCTTCCCTTCCTAAGGGAAGGAGCAAAGTCCCAGATTGGCTTCTCAGCAGGGAACAGGCTCTGCCCCAGCCCTGGGGCTCCTTCCTGCAGGGGAAGGACAGAAGTGCCTGTGCAGTCTCATTTCTGTTCTTCCTACCCAACAACTGTTCCATATCTAGAGAGCCCAGTCCAGCAGGAAGGACATCCTCCCTCTTTTCAGGACTTCAGGAATGTTTGAGGTCACCTCTGTGGTGCCCAATTTACACTCTCACAAACTAAGGGGTGGTTTTGGCTCACGTTGAGCTGAGCTTGATGACAGTCTTTGTGCTCAGCATTTCTCAGCTGAGCTGGAGCTGCTGCAGGGTCACCCCAGAAGTCTCCCCAGCTCACAGAATTCTTTCCTGGAGGTTTGGCTCTCCCTAGAAAACTAATTCCTGCCATGGCATCCCTCTCCATTCATTGGCATACTTTCTGAAATACCCATTTGTTTTCATACTGCACTTCTTTGGTTTTTTTCTTTTCATCTCGCTGTCATTTCAGGTTTGGGGCTCTGGTCTTGTGCTGTCCTTTCATAAACATCTGCTTTTTAAACTGGATTATGGCAAGGACATTTGAAAAATTAATTAAACCCCCCCATGGGATTAATGAAACTGATTCTTTGGGGTTTGGTTTTTTGGTTTTTTGGTTTTTTTCTTTTCTCCCTGTTTTCCACAAGTGGGAAAAAAACCTAAGAAACTTACTTTATTTTCCTAAAACAAAAGTTCCAGACGGTTGTGTAGCCACAGAAATCAGAGCTTTAGGAAAACATTGTAAAACTGAGAGATTCATTACAAACCCTGAGAGTGGACACAGCACTCACCCCCCCGGAACAGCCCTTGTGGGAGGCAACAGGGAAAACAAAAAAACCAAATCCCACACATGCTGAATGCTCGGGGAAAACTCACAAAACCCCCACAGCACAACAAACAAAAACAAAACCCAAATGGAAAACTCCCCAAGTTATTTGTTTGTGTTAATGTCCTCCATGTGACTTCTGACTGGCTGATTTTTCTAAACTACTTTGGGATCCTGAGGTCAAACACAAAACGGGGGATAAAGTTCAGAGACTCGAGGGAAAGTGAACTTCACTGTGTGTGAGAATAATTAATGAAAAACTGTGGCAATAACTGATTTATCTCTTCCACTGGACTCTTGCTCAGCTTAACATCGTGTCCCTTTTGCTGCTCCGAATCCCAGTGTTTTTACTGGGATGAATAATGTAGCTCTGAGGATGGCTGTGCTCCCTGGTGTTATTTATAAGGGAAAAGGAAGGGATTTTCGCTCGCTGGATGTAAACTGTCCATGTCTGAGTTCCACCAGCTTTATGCAGCTGGTGCAGCTTTCCCAGGAGGGGTTTGTGTCCAGGTTTCCAAGGAGGGGTGTTTGTGTCCCCCCAGCCCGGGGAGGCTGCAGGAGCAGCAGTGGCACTGCAGGAGGCACCCACTGCTCTCGGTGGGCATTCAAACCACAGCCAGAAACCACTCACAGCACTTTCTTCCCCTCAGACCACCTCACACCCCCCCAGAATTATTAGAGGTGCAACTCTGTTCCATCTCCAGCAACCTGGTTGGTTGTCTCTTTTCCCCTTGGCCTTCTGCACCCCTGGCTTTGCCTTTTTACCCAAAGCTCCTTTGCAGAGTGGCTTTGTCCTGCTTCACCCTTTGCTGGAACACCCTCAAGGTCCCCAACTATGTAAAATACCTGTGTGACTCTTGCAAGTGTGGGGAGGGTGTCCTGTCTAAATCATGATGTTTTACCTGCCTGTAAATTCTCAGAACAAATGACTGAGAAGTGAATCAAGTTCTGAGTGTCCCTTCAGCCCTCAGGTTGCTACCTCAAGTTAATAACCCTTGACTGAAGGTGCCAGGCCCTTTGTGTAAATCAGGTGCTCAGTTCAGTTCTCCCCACTGTGGTTTCCCCTCTTTGTGGCTTTCAGTATCTTCTCTGCAAATGTTTGGTCATCAGTGGCTGAAGGCAGAGGGTGGAGGGGATGTCTGAGCTGGAATGGGATTTCCTGAGGGTTCACTCACCTGGGACAAGCAGTGCAGGAAGACGTTTGTTAGCAGAGGCTCCAGCTAAAGGCACTTGCAGCATTCAGGACTGGATCAGAAATGAACTTTCTTTCAGCCAAAGGAGTTCCTTGAAGTTATTTATTTACTCCAGAAAAAGGCGGAGACTCATTGTGAGGCTGCTGCTTCCAGGGTTCCTTATGAAAACCACCCTGTTATTTCAGTTTTTGGGGGGTGTCTGTGAGGGAGAAACAATGTCCATGTAGCTTTTACACCGTGTGGTGTGCAAGTTGCTCTGGCAACTGCACTTGGCTTTGTGAATGCCAAGGTAAATAAGGGCCAGGGACACACATCCACGATCACTCTCATCATTTCCTGCTGCCCTGGGGCACTAATAACTCACACACCCTGTTTTCCAAATGGTTCTAATTTATTTCTCATGAGCAGAATTATCTCACAAGGAAAACTCCTCCCCTTTGCAACCAGTCCTGCCTCTCCTTTCGCAGCTGCCACGGAGTTGGTGACCAGTCCAGGGGAAAGATTGGGAGTATCCCACTTGCAGGAACCCGGCTGGGACACTCTCCCCTCATCGTGCTGTGCTCTGGGGCTCTGGAATTCTGCCTTCTCCAGCATGAACCCTGCAGGGCTGCCTGCAATCCTGCTCACACACTGCATTCCTCACTATCCTGCTTCTCATGCAGGCTCTGCTTTCACACCTGAGTCTGGGGCTGTCCTTGTTATTCCAGTCCCATCCTGCCCTGAGCAGCTTGGGCTTGGTGTGCCCCAGCCACGCAGCTCCTCCTGGGAAAGAGCAAGAGGGAGCAAAGAGCCAACTTTGTTATTTTTTTAACATTGCCTTTATGTAGTTATAGGCCTTCAGTTTGTTGAGGGGCATCTTTATTTTTTCAATATTTTTTCCCCACTTGATTACCATCTATATTGACTTTTGAATTGGTTTTGAGAGTGCAGCAAATGATGTGCAGCGATGGCTACACGATAATTGAAAATGTAGGGGCAAAGGCGTCTCAAAGTAAGATTCTGGAGATTGGTTAAGCAAATAAAATTACTCAAAAATACCATAAAACCATTTCAATGAATGCTTGAGTTAAAATCCAGTTTGAGAGGGATGTCCCTAGGCTGGGCTTTGCATCCCACTCCTGCATGAACATCCCTGCACGTGAAGCTCAGCAGTAATTTCCAAGCTCAGGAGTGGGAGGGTTGATCCAGGGTGAGCGACTCCTGAAAGTACCTTTACATTTTCAGTCTTTCTGCTTAATTCTGGGGGGCTTACAGAATGTGTTTGGCAGCTTCATTTTGCACAGACCGCAGTGGAAAAAAGCGTCTCCTACATTGGTTTGCAGCAATCCTTGAAACCAAAAGGTTGTTGTGCTTCCGCGCCAAGCTTTGGAAACTAAAAAGGTGCAGTAGATAGAAATACACACTGTATAATGGTTACAAAAATTAAATTATTGCTACAGGTTTGTAGCTGTTTCTGTTTCTCTCTCCTTTGCACCCCTGTAGTTCAGCCTGTGCGGTGCTTTAGGGAGGTGGAGAGCAGGATTAGTCTCTTTTTTACCAGGTTTTCCCTTTCCCAGTCCCGGGCTCTAACCCGGTATTTTGGTAACTGGGTTTGGCAAACACATCTGAGATGTTGCTTCTCTTAGGAGTAAATGAGGTAAGGAGGGTTTATTAATGCATTGGGAAGTAATCAAGAAAAACAGGTTTTCTACCTCTTTCTGTGCTGTTCACTGTGTGCTGTGCCCCATCCTCCTCCCCTCAGCTCCCTGCAGTGAGGGGCGTTCTGCTCCTCCTCTCCTGCCAGCCCAAAGAGCTGCTTTCTCTCTGAGGGACATTCCAGCAGGGTGGTGGCAATGGTGGGATAGATCCATGAGGGTCCCATCCACTCTATGAAAACAAGACCATTTTTGCGTGTATGTTTATTTTTAAAGCCTTTTCCCAGTTCCATTCAGGTTAGGCTTTTATAGAACTCCTTTTTTTTCCCCCTCCTCTTTGTGACTAAGTTTTTATCCCACTTTTTTGAGTGGCCATTTTCAAGGCACTCATTTACAAGGCTTTAATTCTGATCTGAGACAGTTGCTTCTGTGCTAAATAAAGCCGTGATTAATTATTAAAACCATACCTTTTGTGGCTGCACATTCTCCCTCGTAGCTGTTAAACTCCAAGACATACTTTGCTTTTTAATTATTCATTTTTTTTAAAATTTATTTTGTGAGTGTACAGTAAGTGTTCTGTGGGAAACTGGGAGAAGGATGGTCTGGCTGCTGCTGGAGGCTCCTGTGGGAGCTCCCAGCTCCAATTCATCCTGCCAGGATGGCTGGCACGGACCTGGGAGTGTCCTGTGTGTCTGTCAGGGGGTGACAAGAGCTGGTGGGTTATTGCTGAGGAGCTTTGGTGCCTCCCCCTGTGCCCCCTCAGGTGAGCCCCCCCTGCAGAGCTGCCCCAGCTTTGGGGCACCAGCACAGGGAGGATGTGGAGCTGCTGGAGAGTCCAGAGGAGGCCCCGGAGATGCTCCCAGGGCTGGAGCCCCCTCTGCTCTGGAGCCAGGCTGGGAGAGCTGGGGGGGCTCCCCTGGAGAAGGGAAGGCTCCAGGGACACCTGAGAGCCCCTGGCAGAGCCTGAAGGGGCTCCAGGAGAGCTGGGGAGGGACTGGGGACAAGGCATGGAGGGACAGGACACAGGGAATGGCTTCTCAGTGACACAGGGCAGGGTTAGATGGAGTACGGGGAAGGAATTCTTGTCTGTGAGAGTGGGCCTGGCACAGGTTGGGCAGAGAAGCTGTGACTGCCCCATCCCTGGGAGTGTCCAAGGCCAGGCTGGATAAACTTGGAGCCCCCTGGGCTGGTGGGAGGTGTCCCTGCCCATGGCAGGGGGTGGTACTGGGTGGGCTTTAAAGTCCCTCCCAACCCAAACCATTCTGGGGTTCTCTTCCAGGATGACAAGGACACTTCAGTGTGCTCAGGGAGCTGTCCCAGAGATCTGAACTGTTCTGCAGTGCCACAGTGACCACAGGCACAAAGAGCCACAAATGCTGATGTGCCCAGCTGTGTGTTCTCCTCCTCTCTCCCACTGACAGCCCGTGAGATGGAACAGGACAAACCCCAGGCTTCTGCAGGAACTGAGCCACTGTGGCTTTGCCCCGAGAAAAACTGGTTCTGTGCCACGAGAAAAATGGGGAATTTATTTGCTTAAGGTTGGAAAGATATTTATGAGCTTTGGCGAGGAGGAAATTTCTGCTTTGAACAAAGCCTTGTGCACTGGGTGCTTTGTGAGCCGCCCCGAGCCCTGTGCTGTGATTATTCATCTGCTGTGCTTGGGGAGGACTCGGCACAGCCCATTCCTCCTGACACACTGTTCCACTGGGGCTCTGGAAGGCTTTTCCGTGCTGGGAACGCCGCAGGAGCCTGTGCCGGGCACATGTGGACTCAGCTGTGCCTGTGTGGGAGTTCCGGGGGCAGCGCCTCGGCAGCGGGAGGCGTGTGATGGGAGCAGAGGTGGAGGGGCCGTGGCTGCTGACAGGGCCGGTTTCTGGTAATGAGACTTTGAGAGTGCAGCTCTGACCTCCCGTTGTGTATTAGCACTTTCTGCAAGAGATGGGAAATTTGGTGGCTGGCCAGGCTCCAGCCTGCACTGAGTTCTTTCGTTCTGCCTGCTGAGACTCCCTCTGCACTTCCAGGTACACTGAGTACCCGGCTCCTGGAGAAGAGGAGCCTGAGGGGACACCGCATACCAGTCTGTGGCTTCTCCCGAGGGGCAGAGGAGGGGCAGCTCCCCTCTCTGCTCTGTGTGAGCAGGGACAGACCCAGGGAATGGCTGGAGCTGTGCCAGGGCAGGGTTAGGCTGGATCTCAGGGAAAGGCTCTTCCCCCAGAGGGTGGTGGGCACTGCCCAGGCTCCCCAGGGCAGTGGGCACATCCCCAAGGCTGCCAGAGCTGCAGGAGTGTGGTAGGATTGTTGGGATGTCTGTGCAGGGCCAGCAGCTGGACTGGATGATCCTTGTGGGTCCCTCCCAGCTCAGGATATTCCATGATTCCGTGTTCCTGAGCAGTTTTATCTCTGTTGGTAGCAGGATACAGCACCTTTGTGAAACTACCCCTTTCCACCCAGCAAGGGCTGCACTGGGTGGTAAAGCCCTCTCTGAGAGTACCTGTTTGTAAACAAGGGATGATGGAGAGGGAAGGCATGCCCTTCTCCCATAGTAGCTTTGCCTGGAATTTTTGGGAATGATGCTCTTTGGGGCAAGTCCCAAACAAAAATGATTTTCTCCCAGCTGACTGAGTTGTTAGGAAGGAGTGTGTGTGCCCAGCTGCCAGCTTTGCATCCCACTGTTGTAGAGGCAAGTTGTCTCCAGGGTTCCGAGGCCAAATCATTTAATGGTTCAGGCACTACAACTTGAATTTCAGCCCCATGTGTGTCCAGTGTGAAGAGCCAAGCACTTGTGAGCAGATTCCAAAGGTCTGGAGGCTCTGGGTGAGCAACTGTCTAAAGAGAGCCTGAGGATGAGCAAGTGCAGGCACTTTGGGAAGAGAGGCTGTGGGAATTTGTTCCTCAGGGCAGGATGTATGTGCTGGTTTTGACTGGGATAAAGTCAGTTTCCCTCTCAGAGGCTGGTGTGGGGCTGTGCTTGGAGCAGTGTTGATGCCACAGAGATGTTTTGGGGCTTACCCGGAGCCAAGGCCTTTCCCGCTCCTCACCCACCCCACCAGTGAGTCCCTGCCCAGGGGTTGGGGAGGGGGCACAGCCAGGACAGCTGACCCCACTGCCCACAGGAGTACCCCAACCCACAGGGCACCGTGCCCAGTGTGTGGAGCTGGGGGAGGAGGGGAAGGGGGGATGTTCACATGAGGGTGTTTGTGTTCCCAAGTCACCCTTAGGTCACCCTCCTGGGAGTGGGACATTATTCCCATGCCGTGTGCTTTCCAAACAGCAAATTGAGCTGCCTTGGAGGGTTTCTAATATGAAGCAAGGACAAAACAAAGGGAAGCAGAGTGTGCAAGTTCAGCACTCAAACAGATGTCCAGACTCTCTGCTAATCACAGGGATTTGTTGATTACCCTGGGCTTAGAAATGTTGCAAGGCAAACACAGTGGGTGGGTGTTGGGAGTTTCAAAACCAGATACCCAGCCCTTTGACGTGACTTTTTTCTCTTCCATTATTGAACTACTGGGACAAATTTTGTGGAAGTCTTGGGAGTTGGAACTCATCACACTTACAGGATGACTCTTTTGGTCATACCCTTAAAGAAGGTCCACTCCTGAGTCTGCTGAAACAGCTGTTTTGTGTCCTGGCCCTCCCTTGAGGGAGCACCTAAAAGTTACCGTGAATTTTCACAGTGCCAGCTGTAGCTTTGGGTGCTGGATTCTTTCAGCACCCAGTTCCTTCAGACCCTCTGTTCCTCTGGGTGTGCTGGAGTCTCTGGTCACCCTGTCCTTGGATTTTCCAGCATCCCTTTTGCCAGCCAGACGTGGCCCTGCTGCTGCCAGCTGAGCCTGAAGAGCAGCAGAGCTTCGTGTTGCCAGCTCCTCCCTCATGCCATGTGATGCCAAAATTACAGACCCATCCTGATTTCTGGATCAGTGGAGTGACATGAGATAACCCATTTTCTCAGATGAAACTCTGGATATTCCCAGGAGCTCCTCCCCACCCTTTGGTAGAACTTCATGGTGTGACTGAATTTCTGCACACAGGATCTCCTTGGCGTGGATTCCTTCCATTGCAGTGGTTTTATTTCCCTTCTGTGTGCTCCTAATTCTGAAGATCTTTCTCCTTGGGATGACAGAATACTTTCCTTATGGTAACTAAGAAATGCTTTTGAGTGATTATCCTGGAAAACAACATTTACCTCTCCGTGGGAATGATTGTGCTACGCTGCATCCATTCAAAACAAGGGATGTTTCATATTCTGGGGGCAAGAGGAGGCCTGGGCTTTGGTTCCAACAGCGCAGGGAATTTGGCAGGGCTGTACAGTGTAGTGCTGATCAGACTGCTTATGAGAGCAGCAAGGCTGGAATGTGTGCTGTGGAAGCAAGGAATCACAGAGATCTCAGCTATCTTCAGCCCAAATTAATTAGCATTATGTAAGTGGAGAGAAAAGCAGAGATTTGAAGGGGAGGGAGACATCTGTTATGTCTCCGAGTTTCCAAGCTCGCCTGCTAATCCTGGTCTCCCGGGAAGAGAGAAGGATCTCCGTGCTTTGGAAAGAGCGTGATGGGGAGCCACTGGCCGCGACCCAGAGGTGTGGTCACTGCTAATCCCGGCTGTCCTCCGAGGGCTGCTCTGCTCTC
The DNA here is from genome assembly GCA_013400415.1 of Scytalopus superciliaris. Taxonomy (NCBI): domain Eukaryota; kingdom Metazoa; phylum Chordata; class Aves; order Passeriformes; family Rhinocryptidae; genus Scytalopus; species Scytalopus superciliaris. Next base: position 188,478 of record VXBX01007236.1, read on the forward strand.
GCAGCTCGCCGTGTTTGCCATTACATCACGCCGAGGACGATCCCGCGGCGAGCTGACACCTCCCTGTCCTCTCCCGGCAAATGGGAGCGGAGCGGCGCTGTGTGCCACCACACGGGGGGACAGAATGCCCAAACCCTCCTGTCTGCACAACCGGGGGATGCTCTGCCATACCAAGAAACCCTCGCCGAGGAATGCGCGGTGTTTGCTCCCGGGTGCTGCTGGCACAGGGGCTGGGGAACGTTCCTCAGCAAAGGAGGCGGTGGGGAGGGAGGTACCGTGCCAGCAGTGTGGGCATCGCTGCTGGCAGCTCCGGCATCAGACACCAGGGCAGGCTGACTCCTTCTCCTTCCCCCTGGTGGAATCCATTAAAGTGTGTGGGGAGGAATAAAAGCGGCGAGGTCGGGTCAGGCTGCGTGGCCGGGCAGGGCAGACAGGGTTAAACAGGTCAGGTCACATTTCTGTGTCTCCTGCGGTTCTCCAAGAATTTGGGGTCACCGCTGAGAAACTGCTGTTTGATCAGCTGTTGGTAATTCGAGCATTGCACAAGAGCAAGTGGAGTCAGAGACGACTCTTGAAGGTGAATGACTGGAAAAAAATAAATAGGAATGAATGGGACACCGATACGTTAAAAACTGAAATACACCGACCCTTTACTTTATTCCCATTTCAAATAAGCTGCCACGGTTGGCTGACCTAGAAACAAGTACTGTGTGTATTTCCCTGTGCTCAGGAAATGAGTGCAGAAAGGTTCGTGTGTCTGGGAAAGGAGGACACGCAGCTGAGACAGGCACAAGGTGCTGTTCTCCTGGGAAAATTAACTTGTCGCTCCAAAAGTGCCCGGGCACCAGGCATGGACAATGGCCACTTTGAACATCTGCTCAGAGATGGAACCGTGTTGAAGGGTTAAGAAGAATCTTTATCCAGTAATTGCCGAGTATTTAATAACTTTTCTTTTTAAAGTATATTATCGTGAGGTGGTTTTCATCACCATTCATCAGCCTGGCAAATGGGGACTCTGAGAGGTTAAAGAACCTCCCAGAGGTCAGCACAGAGCAGTGGCAGTGCTGGCAGCACTGCCTGGGCTAAGCCTGCCCTGCTGAAATCACTCTCCCTCAAAAGAGAGTAAGTTCGAGGGGGATAAATTAACTTCTCTTGAATGATGGAAATGTCAGGAGAATCAAGAGGAGAAAAGGCCTGGCGTCAGCAGCTTGGAGAGGGGAACTTCAGGGTGGGGTTCCTGCTCCCAGGGGAATGAGGAAGAGAAAGGAAACCTGTGCTTGTTTGGGGTTTTAATTACTTTTTTTGTTTGAGGTCTGAGTAAGAATTTGGCTCAGGTGTTCCCAAACCTCTCACTCTTTGTAGGCCAGTCTCCCTACAAAGTAATATTTTCGAGCCTAAAAGTAGCAAAATACACAGAAAAGCAGCACCACTTGAGCCTGTTGGTTGTACTAGCACGTTCTTCTCCATGGGAGATGCCTGTGGCTCTCTATCCCCTGCCATCCTTGTCTTGGCTCTCCTGCTCTCAAGCTCTCCATCACACAGGGGTGATGCTGAGAAGGAAAACCCCTCTCCAGTGCAGAGGGAACACCCTTTTCCTTTAGATTCAGTAAGGAAAATCACCTTACAGAAAGAAGAATTTACCCACAGCCCAGCAAAGCAAAGTGAGTTTCAAGGAGACACATTTTGTGTCTGTTTTATGGGCCTGCTTGCACTGCCTTATGCCACCCCAGGGTTTGGAATCCAGCCCTGAGTTCCCCCTCACCATTCCCTCTGCCCTCCCCTGTTTTCAGCCCCGAGTGCTGGTTTGGACTTGGGGCAGATTCTACACAAATAGCACTCTCTGACTGTGGTTCCTGCGTGTTCTCTGATGCACCTGCACCCCACAGACCCTGAGCAGTTCATTTCCCTGCTCTGAACATTCATTTCCCTCTGTGCAGGAATGGGAAAGGCTGATTCAGAGCTGGGCTGGAGCTGGAGCAGAAGGAGAAAGCCCAGCACGGAGTTTTTATTGAAGCATTCAGTGCTTAACTTATAGTACAAGTTAATTGCATGTAGCATTAAATTGAAATACTGCAATTATTAGTTTTATAGGGAGTGAGTGTCTTAAAATCATTTAAGCCTAAACATTTAATTGAGGACAGATTTTCCAGTTTCTGGGTACTGAGAGTTCTCCTGTTGTGGAGAACAGAAAGAATAACAAAGATACTACATGGAATTTTGGACTTAGCTGCTTCACAAACACCGTGTGTGTGTGGGATGTGGTGATGGAGGGGCTGGAAAAGCAGGGTTAGAGGCCTCAGTCTTCCAGGAAAGGCAACCCCCTCTCTTATCCCAAGCCATGGGGCTCCTCAGGGCACTTTGCCATGCCAAGGCAGCCCCTCCCCTGCTGTAGTTTGGGGTCTGTGCTCAGCCCCTGCTCTGCCTCCACAACATACCTGTGTGAATTCCCTTCTCTGCTCTTCTCGAGAAAGAACAACACGAGTCAAAAGTTGGTGACTGTTTCTGGTGTTTTCTATGAGGCAACAGACCAAGCTTAGTGTTTCCCTTTGGGTTATGAAAAGCCTGAAATGTAGACACTCCAGTCACACTGTCGGATTTGCAATGGCTTATTAATAATGTGTGCATTGAGTTTCCCTCCATAACCAGCAAGAATAGCTCATTTAAAAACAACGCAGGCAAATGCACCCTTTTTATAGCAGGAGGGAGAAGGATAAGTGTCAGTCAAGACTAGTTCCAAATCTGTCTCCAACCAGGCCTCCTCCAGAGCCAGGGATCCTGGCTGGGTGCCAGCCACATTACTCAGGGCTGTAACTCTTCATTTCAAGAGTGTTTGTTGTGCATTTCTGCAGGAGGGAGGTTTACCAGGGAGGAACAAACAGGCCCTGCTACTGTGTTTTGCTCCTGCTCTGGGTAAGTCATCCCAACTGTTTAATGTCCAGCCCCTACTTTCACATTGGGTTCACTTTCTGGGTGTTTGTGGGGGTGCAAAGGAGCTGAAACAGCTCACCTGGTCCCCCTGGTGCCTCTGTGTCCTTCCTCGCTCTGGGCCAGGGCTCAGGAATATCCATGAAGAACCTTAACCCGCTCCAGAAAGGCTTTCCTACCTGTTCCCTGCAGTGGGTGTGTTAGGGTTGTGCTGTGCCTTCAGAGGCTGTTGTGCATCTCCTGTTCTTGGGCTTTAATCATACAAAACTCAGTGTAAACTCAGGGATGAATTTCACTTGATTGGCAGTTCTTGATTTCCTCAGAACCCCAGGATGTTTGCCTTATTCAGAGGTTTCTTGTGTAGTTTGGCTTTGCTTTTTGGCTTCTCTTGGAGAAGTTGTGTAGGAATATTCCTCAAGTTTTATGTAACTCTAGTTCCTTAAGCAATTATTCAACATAAACCACGAAGGGACAGAACGTTACTGCCCATGGACAAACCCAAGTATTTTAATAATTCATAATGTTTTTCAAAATGTGCATTTAATTACGGGTTTTTTTGGGCATCCCCGCATGACATTTGCCATTTGTACAGGCACTTGGGTGATTTATTCTCACATGAAGAGCCACACAGAGATTTTTTGGTGCTGGGGAAACAGTGGAGGGGTGGGAGTTGTTTCTCTTGTCCCTCCTGTTCAGTGTGGAGGTCACTGGTCACCAAGGCAGGGCCCCCTGCCCTCGGGTGTGTCTGCTGTCACAGCCCTGCCAGGCAGCTGTGGTGCAGACAAGCTGCTGCATGGAAGCTCTTCAGACAGTAATTAAAACTGTGCTGACAATTACAAGGGAAAACTCAGCTGTCCTGGTATCAAAAAGGCACTTAAAATAGCAGAGATGTCTGTTCAAAGGTGCCAGTCAGACAGCAGAGCTGAGCCCTGCTGGGGCAGCCCTGCCTGGCTCACAGGCCTATTGAATGTGCAATAAAGGCATGGCTGTGGGGAGAGGAACCCTCTCATTGCACGTGGCAATCAAAAGCAGACCCTCAGACAGAGCATTCCACTGCCCATTCCATTAATTTCAGTGGGAATGCTCCTGGCTGGAGCACCATAGCTGTGCAGGTACGGGGAGCCTGTGCCCTGCCTGTGTGGGGAGGGCTTTGCTTGGGAAGGCTCTGTGGCCTCTGAGTCAGAACAGGCTCCTGGAGTCTTTCTCTGGGAATTTTGGCACAATCCATTACCCCCAGTTTGGTCTGTGAAAGGAAGCTCCTGGGAAAGCTGCAGCCCATGGTTGGGAATTGGCTGAAGGGCCAGCCCAGGGGGTGGTGGGGAATGGAGCTGCATCCAGTGGGACCATCACCAGTGGTGCCCCCAGGGGTCAGTGCTGGGCCCAGCCCTGGTTAACACCTTTACTGATGATGTGGGTGAGGGGATGGAGCCCACCATCAGCAAACTGGCAGATGACACCAAGCTGGGGGGAGTGTGGATGTTCTGGAGGGATGGGAAGGATCTGAGGAAGGAGCTGGACAGGCTGGAGGGATGGGAAGGATCTGCAGAGAGACCTGGACAGGCTGGAGGGGTGGGAAGGATCTGCAGGGGGAGCTGGACAGTCTGGAAAGATGGGAAGGATCTGGAGAGAGACCCGGACAGGCTGGAGGGGTGAGAAGGATCTGCAGAGAGACTGGGACAGGCTGGAGGGGGGAGAAGGATCTGCAGGGGGGAAGTTCTGCTGGGCTTTGTTCTCACNGCAGGGGGAGCTGGACAGTCTGGAAAGATGGGAAGGATCTGGAGAGAGACCCGGACAGGCTGGAGGGGTGAGAAGGATCTGCAGAGAGACTGGGACAGGCTGGAGGGGTGAGAAGGATCTGCAGGGGGGAAGTTCTGCTGGGCTTTGTTCTCACTTTCCTGGCCACAGAGCTCCACAAAATCCATGTGCTGAGGTGTCCTGGGGCCTCCCAGCAGCACAGGACGTGCCCTTGAGCAGCTGCCCTGGCTGTGCATCATTCTTGGGTGCTGCCCCATTGCACACGTGTCACTTGAGCAGCTCCTGCCATGCCACAGCTCCAGCTCTGAGTGGCACCTGGGCCGTGCCACTCTGCAGCAGGAAAACACTCTGGGAAGAAGGTCATGGAAACAATCCTGCTGGTCCCAGCAATCAGAGAGAGTTGGGATTGCAGGGAGAGTTCTGGACACGAGGTGTTCCCTCCCAGGGGCTGTGGAAGGGGGATTTCTCCTCAGCTGGGCTCCATGAGAAATGCCAAGTTCCTTCCCTGGAAGCTGGTGCCTCCCTCCCCCTCTGGAAAATGAAGTTCCTCGGAGCACAGTGGGAAGGAAGAGCTCTTTAGGTCTCTGTATCCAGATATGCAAGTGCTACATACTGGAAATACATCCGTGGTTCTGGATGGCTCTGTGGTGGTTTGTTCATTCCCACTCCAAGAATCCAGACACAGGATGAGGGAGAAAAGGAGAACACTGGATGAGGGACAAATTTAAGATGAATTTTGGGTAAGAAGCTGTGGATGTGAAGCTTTTTATTTATTTTCTTTTCTTATTGGTTAAATTGTCTTTGAATTTCAGATGGATTATTGCTGTGGTTTTTTGGCTCCACAACATCCTCCATCAGTGAATTCCACAGATTCAACTAAGAAGAAAAATCCTTGTTTTGTCTGGTTTTAAACTGATTTATCAGATTTCTTCACTGTGGCTCCTTAATCCTTGTAATGTGAGAAACAGCAAACAATAATATTTCATCCATTTTATCCATGACACGCAGGATTTACATCTCTGTCTTCATTCTCTCTTCTCTGAGCTGAAGGGAACGAGTTAATTCAACTTTTGTCGCTGCTGCAGAGTCCTTGGGTGGCTTTGCTCTTCCATTTCTGGCGTGTGAAATGAGGACAACGCTCCCCACACCTTGTGAAGAATTTAAGGACTGTGTAACAGGAAAAGAATTCCCAGTGCTGCATCTAAGTTAATTAAGGTGTAAATAGAGGTGACGGTGAGCAGAGGTTTGGTCAGCCCCATTCACAGGCCACTTTTCTTACGAGGTATCAGTCACAGGCATCAGTTTTTGGAGGTTTGGTCCTCAGTTCCCAGGGCACGCTCCCAAAATCATCTTGGCTCTGGAACAGGAATGTTCCTGTGTAAGAAAGGTGCCCAGTGAGCCCAGTCAGAGCCAGTCAGTGTTAACTGGAAGGAAAGTCTCCCACATCTCCTCACTCATCGCCTCGTTGTAAGTCACTGCTCCTGCAAGGCATCTGTCACTCCTGGGCAGGTGAAAGGAGCACCGTGGGGTGTTTCTTAAGTCATTTTATCCTAATTAATTTTTGATTCACCTCTTTCAAACCCCTCTTTTCTTTTTTTGTTCCTTGCTGAATCTTTGAAAGAGAAATCACTATTGGACTTTAAATGGCAACTTTCACAGTCCTACCAGTTTTGTTTTGAGGGGTTTGTCTCTACCTCGTTTCTGAATCTTTAAAGCTTTTTTCTTCCCCCCCCTTCCCCCCCATTCAGATTGTCAGTTCAGATCACTTTGTTTTACTCAATGCAAATACCCCAGCACATTTCAGACCCAGATAGTGACGGACGTGATTGGAATCGGAGCTTTGTTGAGTAGCAGGAGGAGATGCTTTATTTCTGCAAGGGAGATCTATCACCTGGGCTGCAAATTATCTCCTGCTGACAGAGGGAAATGTACTGTAACCTGCTCAAAACAGACCATGACCTAATGTATTGATACAGGGAGGGGGGGGAAAGGCCCCCTGCTCTAAACAGGTATGGCAGGAAGAGTTCCTCCTTTCCCTGTTTTCATTCTGGGGAGCAGAGAGTGAGGTGGTTGTTTCTCTGAGAGAAGGTGCAGGCAGTGCCTGCTGGGTGGGTGGGTTGTGTGGCTTTGCTCCTTAAGTGACAGTTCAGGGCCTGTGTGACAGGGACAGTGACAGCAGGAATGATGAAGGCCCACCTCACACAAAGCATTGCAGGATCCCAGCCTGTGAAATTGGGCACTGAACATGTTGTAAAAACCTTTTTTCCGGGGGAACTGATGGGTGGTTTACAGGCAATAATTAGGACCATGTCCCTTCCCTCAAATGCTTTTGATGGCGGGGCCAAATTTCATTGATTGTTACATCAAATCCCCACCTAAGTCATCATCCACTTCATCCAAGCCAGCAGAGGGGCTGGATTAATACAGGGGAATGTAGACCAGAAGTACATATATAGCAATAACCCCAGTGGTGAAAAGCACCATCACTGAGCAAAGCTCTGTGGTCTGTGGTCTTGTTTCCTTCTCCCCTGGGTTCGCTGGTTTGCTCAGCTGATCCCAGGATGAGTTACAATCCGCAGACTGGACTGCCCATATAGAAATGAGCTGGGATTTGTTGGGGCCAGGCAGGGGTCAGTGTCCAGAGCTGGCTGCTCACCCCCAGGGGTTTACAGATGTGTGAGCAGTTGTTCACCCCTGGTGCAGCTGAAGGGCATCACCCTATTCCAGCTGATGGAAAAAGAGCACTGGGACTGCCTGGAGTGTCTGTGCCCACCAAACCAGCCTGTCCCTTGGCACCCTCCTCACAGATCGCTTGGCAGTGCACTTAGGGCTATCTATATTCACTATATTCAATTTTCACAGGTAGTTTCTATGCCAAAGCAAGGGGTTTGAGTCCTGCAGTGGTTGCCAAAGCTGCCTGTTTGCCTGTTCCACCTCTGCACTCCTCACTCAGCCACTGCTTCCCACACTGGAGAAACCCATTTGCAGCTGGAACATGACACTCAGAAGGACTTGTTTTACAGATCATCAGGTGTATCTTTGTCAGTTTTTGTCAAACCTGTACTTAAACCTGGCCTGGAAATAGCAGAAAATTACATGTTGGGTTTATCATCAAGCGAGGGAGAGAAGGGCAAAGCATTGTCTGGAGCAGGAGTAAGGAAAAAGGAAGCCTTTTATTTTCCAAGCACTGGTGGTTGCAATAAAGCTGGAATTAAATGTTCCATGGCCCTTATGACAGTCTTGACCAAATGTGTTAAATCTGAATTTTATCCCAAAATCTGAGTGAGGGAGGATGTGTTTACCCACATCTAAGTTCTTGCTACGATTTCAGCATGTAATTTTTACATCACGTTTTCTCCTTGTTCTCAGCTGCCAGGAAATGTTGCCGTGCTGATATGACTGCACACTGTTCCTATCAAAATAAAATCTCTGCTAACTTTGTTGATTAGCATTTTGTTCCTAAACGGTGCTGGCTTTCACCACACCGATGGTGGAGAGTTATCCCTGCACAGGAGAGCTCAAGTTTTCCGAGTCACTGGGAAATTAGCTAGTAAATAACAATATATTGCCCCGTGTCGTTCCTGTCAATCTTATGTGGGAACAAAAATGCTTTAAAAAATAATCTTAAAAGAAGTCTTTTTAAATTACTTTGCAACATGTCAGGATGGTTTGTGTTTTTTAAGGTTTTTTTTTACTTTTTAGGCTACCCAGCTCTGTCTCACCCAAATGATCATTTTCTGCTCTGGTGTAACACAGAAATAGATGAGATTTTGGCACTGAGGGCAGAATTCCCCTCTCCAATCTGCAATGCAGATGCTGCTGTTGCAGAGCTCATTTCCAGGGCCTTCCCCTGCTTTCAGCTCGTGGGGGAAACTCCCCTGCCATCCGTGGGAGCCCCTCACCCTGGAACAGCCTGAGGGAAACGTCCCCTGGTTTACCTTCCGTGCCCAAACCAAGTCTGGGTTCCTGCTGGATCCCTCACGCTGGTTCTTCTGCAGCCAGGATGGTTCCTTGGAATACCTGCCTTCTGCTGGAGGAGTGGGCTTTTGGTGAGGGTTGGCACAGCTCTGGGCTGAGTTTCCCTTCTCGGGGGTGGTGACTCTGCAGAGCTCCAGCCTAAAACCTGCCACTAAACCCAAATCGGTGCTGCGTGTGCAGGAAGGGCTCGTTTCCCCACGGTGCAGCCTGGAAGCTGTTTCTGTCCTTCCCTCCCTCCCATGGACTTCACCACTATCCCTCCAACCCATCCCTTCTGTCACGTGTGGAGGATCACATGGAGAAAGCCCACAGGGATGGGGTGGAAAGGAATCCTTTTGGTTTGTGCAGGAAGGATGTGCTAAACCAGCACCAGTCGCTGTTTCTTTGTGCCTTGAGGCCACACAAGCAGGATTTTCTCTTCAAATCACTGCTAATTAGAGTGAATAAATCTAAGGAAATAGCAGCAGTGAATATTAATTGAAATAACCCCCCAAATCTCACCTAGGTGCTTTTTAAGTTTTTTCTGTTGGTTGGGGGTTTTTTTTGGTCTGGGAAGTCATAGAACTAAATTTCTGTGCATGCCTAAGAAAGCGTGCAAAGCCAAAAAATCACAGGCACCAGTGAAAGTCTGTTTTGGTAGAAATCCCCATGCTGAAATCTATTTCCTTCTGCTCCCCAAAACACTGCAATGGTGAAAAAGAGGCAGGAGAAGTCAGTCATCCAGTCTGTGCACAGGGCCAGGGGTCGGACTCGATGATCCTCACGGGTCCCTTCCAGCTCAGCATATTCCAGGGTTTTATGATTCCATATTCCCATGCCAGATTTGGTGAACAACTGAAGACTCAGGGTGAAATTTTGAACAGTAGTTTGTGTTAAAATGAGACCTGAGCAGTCCTGCTGAACGTGGGAGGGGCTTGGACACGTTGGTGGCTTTAGGAAATGAACCTGAGTGGTTTTGAACTGTTATTTCTCCTGTTGCAAGGACTGAAGTTGGTCCAGGGGAGCTGCCAGTGGTGCTGGGTGCAGCTGCCTCTGCTCTTCCAAAAAAAAGATCTCCAGAATTTTTGCTGTCTAGGAAGAATAGGAAGACTCTTTTTGTATCTTATTGCTGGCCTGATCCTTAAGTTTCTGTCCGACTACTCGAAATTAATCTCCTTTATAAAACAGGCGGTGTTAAATGTGGTATCAGATACACGTTTGTCTGGGATTTTGATCTTTGCAGAGGTGATATTTTTGCTATTTTTGGATGAGACGAAAGGCCTGTCAGTGCAGGTGCTCCCTTGGTCCTGGGGTTGCTCTGTTGGGTTGCTCCTCCGTAGTTTTTTCATAACCTTGGGCAAGTCACTTAATCCCTGCCTTTCATCCAAACCCCAAGTGGGTGCCAGGAGTGGAACCTGCCTGCTGACTCTGCCCTGTCCACAGCCCTGGGGAGGAGCCTCAGTGAGGAGGAGACTGGGCCATTATTAAACATCTCCTGTTCTGGCATTAATCATTCACTCAAAAAAACTGTGTATAAGATACAGTGGGGTCAAGTGATCAATATTCATTTGAACAGGGGAATTGTTTGTGGGGATGCTGTCTCAACATCAAGGGAGGTTCTGAGACATTTTGCTTTGCTTCCATGATTTATATATTTTAAAATGCATTATTTGGTCTTTTCCATTCAGTGGAAATGAAGGAATAAACCCATCCTGTTCAATTGGAACATAAACCAAAAGGGAACACGGTTATTCCAAACCTTTCCCTTTCCGAGGTGTAACCAACACCAATGCCAGAACACGTGTCGGACCTTGGGCAGCAAACCAGCCTGTCTGATCCTCCGGGGCAGCAGGCAAGGAATGTGGTGGAAATCCCAGCGATCCAGGTCTCTCCCAGTGCCTGTTACACGAGGAATCTCCAGCCGAGCCTCCCATCCTGGCCAGCATTCCTGGGAGCAGATCCTGCCGCCAGGCTGGCAGCAGCAGGAGGAGGAGGAGGATGAAGATGAGCCAGCAGCTTTGAAACCCTCCGGTGCCCTCTGTGTTCCTGAGGTGGGAGGCAGAGACAATCTCGGGCCCCTTGTTTGCTTCCTGGGCAGAGCTGGGCTGTGTTTGGGGGCAGAGCTCACCTTGCCCTGCCCTCACGGCGCCGGCTGGGCACGGGCAGGAGCAGAGCCCTGCTCCGGAGGAAGCTGGCACCGAGCTCTGCTCTATAAAAAGAAACCTGCACTCAGGATACAGTTTCCTATTCTGAGTCAAGGCAGGGTGTCGAGTCAGAAATTCCGACCCAGCGGGTCAGGAAGGATTCCAGGACCTCCTGAATCGCAGATCCAATGTGTCCCCTTCCTTCCCCCCTCCGGCCCGGCTCCCACTGGAATTACTACCCACAGCTATTTTATTCACCTCGCTGGTGTTGGATGTGAGTGCACTCCGCGTTTTCCAAGTGCTGGAGCTTCTCTTCATGCCTTAACTGCTCTCGTTTCTCCTCTGCTCTGCACATGATCAGCCCCCCCCTGCATTTAGGACACTTCTTTGATCCCTAAATCACAGAAGGTGCTGAACTCCACCCTAAACTGATGAATGTAATTCCTCTTGCTCTTTCCAGTGTCCTTGTTCGTGGAATTTCACTTGTGAGCTATTTGAGTGGTGATTTTATTCCATACTCATTGTTTAATGAGAATTATTTTGCAAAGGACACACAGCTGGTTTTGTGGACCCGTTTGTATCAGGAACTTTTCTCACCTACCTTGGTCTGTTTGTGTGTGTGCTTGGCAACCTCAGTGGAGAGTAGGAAATATTTCTCATAGCTGTCACTCCCAAGTGCTTCTGGCTCCCAAATATAAGGTCACACAAATAGCATGAGAAACCATAAATTACACACCCCACGTGGTTCTGTGACACTTTGTGATGAGAGAAAGTGCGAATTTCGGCTCTGTCTGGAAAGAAGGCAAAACGAAAAATAAGGAAATCCCTTGTAATGTAGAATCACTTGAATGTGGTGAAAGGGGGCCGGTAGGAAATACCTGCCTGGGTGGTTTCACTGATCGTTTAGTGGATCCCATCCTTCTGGTTTGCTGCCCCCCCAAGGGCCCTCTGAACGAGCTGACAACGTGATTCCCTTCTCGGCACATTCTGGAGCAGCCCATGCTCAGGATGAAGAGCTCAAAGGTAAAGCTCACACAGTAATTAGCAAAGACAATAGACACCTAAAAAAAAAAAAAAAAGAAGAAAATCTAAAAGGTGGAATAACAAGGTTAGAAGGGAAATTACCTTGTAATTGTAGCACGGAATTGCAGCACCTCGTGGGTGAGTGAAATGCCTGAGATGAGCCGATTCCCTGAAGTTTCAGTGCTTCTGTGGATCAAAGAGGTGCTTTTGCACAGAGCCCTACGTGTCATTAGGGAAAGCAGTAGGTGGTAAAACAAGGCAAAATAAGTCTGTGCCTTAATCATTAGGCTTTAATAATTCTCCTTCTCTTTTGCCCAGTGTATCTCTCACTCTGCACACACTGGACTATCATCAAAGCAAGGGTGGAGAATGCCCAGCCTGGAGCAGACACCCTGTAATTTACTACTTGGGTCATTTCCATGGGAGATGCAGGTTTGAACCTCCTTAGGGAGGTGTCTCCCACGCCCCTGTTGCTGGAATGAAAGGGAACATCACCCCTTGGGTTCCCAAATGTGAGGAGAACGTTCTGGCAGAGGGAGCAGAGGTGGCCGTGGGGGTCAGCAAGTCGTTCCTGAGCACCAGGGGGCTAAACCTTGCTGAAAGGGGACATTTCATGCTCTACCCCCCTCCAGGGCTCCCACTGGTGGGGCTGGGAGGGCCTGAAGGGTGACATTTCATGCTCATACCCCCTCCATTGGTGGGGCTGGGAGGGTCTGAAAGGGGGAGATTTCATGCTCTACCCCCCTCCAGGGCTCCCACTGGTGGGGCTGGGAGGGCCTGAAGGGGGAGATTTCATGCTCATACCCCCTCCATTGGTGGGGCTGGGAGGGTCTGAAAGGGGGAGATTTCATGCTCTACCCCCCTCCAGGGCTCCCACTGGTGGGGCTGGG
>VXBX01007236.1:215773-227610 GCA_013400415.1 Scytalopus superciliaris
AACGGGGCCAGCCTGGAGGACTGTCACTCCAACCTCTTCTCGCTGGTGAGTGCAGGGGGGCGCCGGGGCTGTCCCCGCGGCACGGGGGGGGGCTCATGGGCAGGGCCCGGGGGGGTTCATGGGCAGGGCCCGGGGCCGCTCCCGCCCCCGCGGGGGTTTGCGGGGCTCGCGTGTCCCGCAGCCGGGCCCGGCCCGGGGGTGTCCCCGCACCGCCCCCCGCACAATGACAAGCGCCATTTCAGCCGCCGCCTGTCCGGCCCCGCGCCGGGCTCCGGCTCAGCTGCTCTCACAGCCCGCATCGTGCTCGGGGCCAAGAGGTTAAAATGAAAAACCCGACCCCCAAATCCCATCCTTTTAGTCGTTTTTTCCCCTTCTCTGCGGAAGAGCGGAGGCTGCGGGTGTGCTGTGCGGGAGCGCTTGCAGAGATGCCGCCTGCCCATCGCGCTGGGGGCTGACAACTTCCGAGGCGGATTTAATGCTGCGGGGATTGCGGTGTCAGCCCCGGCTGCGTACAGGCTGCTTAAATGAAATTTAAAACGCGACGGCGGCGTTAGCGCGCAAGGGCGAAGTCGTTTGGAAAGGCGCTGCTTTATTTCACCTGGCACGCACGGGCAGCATTATCCCTGCTGGCTGGGCAGTGCGGGATCGCCGGGAGCCTTCCAGGGCTCCGGGGATGATGTGGGAGGGGAGGAGGGACTCACTCCCCCGGTGCGTGCCGCGGCGGAGTTAAAAACCCGGTGATGCAACTTTGGGGGCAGCACGTGGGAGAGGTTTGCGGTGGGTGCCCCCGCCCCGCATCAGAGCTCTGCCAGCGTTCGAGGTGGGTGCGTGCGGTGTTCTGTTTCTCATGGAAAGGAGAGGCTGGTTTCAGCTCCCTTATAAAAATCGAGAGGGGGAAAAAAAAACCCCAAAAAAAACCAAAAAAAGGAAATGAATTAAAAATGCAATTTTTCAAGCTCTTTGTTTTACGCTTTTAAAACTTTATTGAAGCATGTTATTTTGTCTGTTGTTTTTTGTTTTTTGTTTTTTTTTTTTCTTAAAAATAATCTCTATATGGTTGGTGTTTTTTCGCTCGTACCATTTAATAATCTGGGATAAGAGCCGTAGCCACACTCGCCCTGCTGGAGATTGTTGCGAGAGAATAGATACAATTCTTCCTTCTGGCTTGTTACCGAACTGTGTTACCTTATGTAAGTTTGTCTCCGTGCTCTGTTTGAAGGCGCTTTTGCAATATTTATAAATATGTAGCAGTGCCGAGTGTATCGAGGAGCTGCCGCCGTGATTTGGGCGATTGTTCTGGCGATTCTGCCTGCGCCGCTCTCACCCAGCGAGGAAAACAAACCGGGAACAATCGGGTGTGATTGTGGGTTTGCTCGCGGAGTTGTGGAGTCCCCGTTCATTAATGCAGCCCGGAGTGTGTGTTTGGAGAGGCGGAACTGCTCCTGGAGTTGCAATCTGCAGATCTGTCACTGGGAAAAATAATTGTTGGCATGCAATTAGCATAAATTATAAAGTGGAGCTATTTCCTAGTTATTGTGGTTTGCTTGCCTTGGGTTTTTTTTGTGTTGGTTTTTTTTTTTTTTTTTAACCTTCTCCCACCTGACTAGAGTGGGGAAATGTTCAATTTGGGCTGGGTGTGTGATATCAGTGAAATAAGTTTAACAAACTTCTTTTGCTAGCGGCTTTAATAACAATGAGTTGAATGTGCAACCCTTTAATCTCCCCTGTAATTTTGTGGGAGGTATCTGTACCTTAATGTGGTGCTGTGTATGAAACTCTGTTTTTATTGTGTTCTGGCTCTGCTGGCAAAAAAAAAATTGCAATAAAGCAGTATTATTTTTTTTAAAACATAGCATATATGAAAGCTGTTAGGGAGATTTATTTTATATTATGTTAGCATTTGTTAGGATTTATGTATCAGTGAAAGATATTGAGAACGGAAATACTGACTGGAAATATGTGGCCAACACATTGGCCCTTTAACCTCAAATTGTCATATTCATTTCAAAATTTATGAAGTGTTAAAGCTACAGTAGTCTGGATTAGTAATTAGGGAGATTTTTGCTAATCATTTACTTTTTCAGGGTTAACAGAATAAAATCTAAATCAGCTTTTGGGGGGAATCCGTTCTTTAGGAGCGAGGTAGATTACAATAAATTTTAAAAGTATTCTATTAGAAGTTGATTTTTTTTTTTAAACTACAGGCTTGGTTTTGGGTGTGAATCACAAAGAAACGTTCGTGAGTGGAGAACTGCCGTTCTGAACTAGCCACAGTCTATTGTGATTCTGTTTGCTTCTGGCTGGGTACTGTTTCTTGCCACAGACATTTGCTGTGCGGAAGGAGGAATGCGATCTGCCCTCCGGAGGAGCCAGAGCTCCGTGCCAGCTCTGTCTGCTTGCCCCGGTGGGTTTGGGTTGGTGCATCATTCACGATTTCTGTTTGTCTGTAGGCACCCTGGTGCTGCTGCTTTTTCCGAATCTTTAAACAGGAAACATTTCCTAAAAGCCTCTGGTAACCGAGCCCTTTATCAGCGATGTCCTCCGTGCTCTTAGCTCAGGTGTCAGTGCAGGTTTGAAGCTCCCTGTGGATGTGCAGGTGCCAAGGGGGGGCTGGGGCTGGCAGGGCCGGGTTCCTGGCGTGTCCCTCTGCACTCCCAGCCCACAGCCCTGTGTGTGTGATTCTCCACTGGAGCGGCAATCCAGCTCTGGAAAATGGGTTAATGTTGGTGTGCTCCGTCAGGCAAAAACCCTGCACAAAGAAATCGCCGGTCCTGCTCTAAATGGAAAGCGTTTCCCGGTAAGGGAAGGGCCAGTTTGGTGTTTGTCATCGGGGGACTCCTCAAATAGAAAACTTGTTTCATCTCAGTGTGTGCCGCTATAATAGGCTCGCTCTTTAAAAATACACTTTGTTATTTGCTATTCCTAGCACAGCAGTGGAAGAAATGTTTTTGCAGCAGTCGAAATGTCTGCTGCTCTTCTTGAGAAAGAAGGTCTGCTTTGATAAACAGTATTTGACAACCCATTGTAAGGACCAGTTTATTTAAATACTAAATTAAGAGTTGTCTAATAACTATTTAGAGACAAAATGTTCTGAGGTAATACGCTTTGTATTAAAACTTCAGACCCAGCTGGCAAACAGTCTTCCTGTGAATAATCCTGTGAATAAAAGCAGTCTTACTGAAATTAATTTGGCTTTTCCTGTGAGTAAGGGTTACTCATCTGATGCTGGGCTTGCAGGAAGAGGTTTCCTCCAGTGTCTGGATTAGCTGCCATGGTGGATCCAAAGGCACAAGTCAGTCTCAGGAAACTGGGATGAAGTTGCATAACATTTCCTATACTGGAGCTGGAAAAAGGAGCCCAGCGAAAGGTGTCAGGAATGACCTGAAATCTGGAGGTTTTGCAGGATGAAAGATCAGACACTGCGGGAGTTTTCTGGATGGAAAAGAGACAGTTGTGTTGTTGGGAAGTGGGAGCAGTTTATAGAGGACTTCATAGGAGCTGCTGTGGGAGCTGCCAGGAGTACTTGCCTGAGAGCATTCCTACAGAAACCAGGTGCCAGCAGGAATTGCGTGTTTGTTCCCGCTGGGATTCGGAGGCAAAGTTACAAACCGGGGCGGCCGTCGCTGCTGTGGCTTCTTGCAGATCAAACCCAGCAAACAGAAGTTACTCCCTTCCATCAGTGAGCTTTGTTTCATTCCCAGAATGAAAAGAAAGGAGTTGAGGAATCCTGAGGTGGTGTTTGGATTATTCTCTTCGAGGTTCTCCACGGCATCACCCAGTGCTGGTTGCGGAGGCTGCCGGGGAGATACTCCTTGGAGTTGCATAACTGTCAGAAAAGGACTCGGTAGTAAGTGTTGATTGCTCAATCCCCTTGGTAGTAAATTAACCAGTAGTTGTTCTTGCTCCTCGTGCTGTCATAAATGCAGCACTCCAAGCAGTGGGCTGGGATTTTGGCATGCAGGATGTTACAGCACTGCACAGTAGGTATCTTTGCTTGTTTGGAATTTTACGTGGGTGTGAATTTACATGCATAAATAATTAAGAAGTGGAATTAACCTCTCAAGTTTTGCAAAAGTATTTGATCCCCTAGTTACCTTCATCCCGAGTTTTATTAGGTAACAAGATAGAAGTGGAGAAGTGACATTAGAAAGCTTGTTCACTTCTTGCTAATAAAAGATTATGTCGGGTTTTAAATCACTTCAGTGGTAGGTTTTATTATGTCAGAGTGTTTGACAGTTTAATGGTAAGTGCCAGGGTGAGGGTTGGAGGAGAACAGACTCAGATTTGCAAAGAGACTGGGACAGAGTGACATTCAGCTGCTTGCCCAGCCCTGGGAGGGGAATTGAGGAATCCCTTGGGTAACCAACCTTTTTGGCATGTTGCACAAGGGAAACGGGCTGTGCAGGAGGGGTGCTTGCAGCTCACACAAACCACGAGGAAATACTTGAGCAAAATACTCTTCTCTTGAAGTCCTGAGTGTGTCCTGAATGTCGTGGGCTGGGAATCCTTCCCTGGAGGGTGTGTCCTGATTTTGGTGGCCAGTCCTTTGGTGACAGGGCTGCTGAGAGCATCAACCTGATAAAGTAAATAGCAAATACTGGGCTGATGTATTAAAAAAACTATCCTGGGTAGCTTTATCTTAAGAATAAGAATTTTAACTTGCTGTAATATTATCTGAAAATACTTTCTTTTAAGATTTTTCCGTATTTTGAATGCAGAATTGACATCTTAACCCCAGTTCTCAAACACTCCCCCAGATTTATTTGATCTTGAGTTTTTTTGCCTTCCACTTCTGAGAGCACTTCCTCATGTGAAAGAGAGCAAAGGAGGAACTTTTGAATCCTATCTGTAGACCTTTCTTCTATTATTTTCCTTCTGGACAATGCAATTCTTTTGAAAGAAATCTAAAGAAACTGAAGTTTTTGATCTTTAGGGGGGAGAAAAAGTAATTGTGGTGCATATGAGATGTATCTGCTGACTGTGTTAACTTGAGTAACTTTGGCCATTAGCTGAAGGAAGGAATCCATGGATTTTTGTTTTCACTTTTCATCTCTGAGTTCTCAGAAGTGTTACACAAAGGGGGTGTGTGTGCAGACGTGCTGCTTTTAAACACTGCAAAACCACCAGGGCTGGGGGGCTGTTGCACTTTGCAGGAGGGGAACACCTGTGCCTGTCTGGAGCTCTCTGGTTCCAGGTGAGGGGGTTTATCCCTGGCTGGACCAGACCTTTGTGCTCCATGGAATCACAGCCACCTGCCCCACTCTGCCTGTACACCCCTGGCTGTGGCAGCCCCTTTTACAGGGTCTGGGTAAAGCAGCCCTGCTCGCACCAGGAATGCCGTGGCACATTCCTGCATTGCCCTCCCTGCTGTTGCAGCTCCTCAGGGTTCCTGTGAAGCCTCCAGACCTGTTCCCTCTCTGCCCTGGGTTTTCCAGGCTGTGTCCTGACTGTGGGATCAGCACCTTATCAATTTGTATCCTTTGCTTTTCCTGGCTGTTCCTTTGTAGCTGTGCAGGGTTACACTTGGTGTGCACAGACCTACAGAAACCCTTTCCCTGAGCCTTCCTGTGGGATCCTGTGGACATTCCTGAGGGGGTGTTTGGGCTGTTCCCACTCTTGTTAAGGCTGACAAGTGTGGTTTGTGTAAAACTTTGGAGTCTGTGGGTGAGCAGTGCACTCTTTGTGTAGAGTCTGGCACTGTGGCATTTGCATCTTGTTGGTGCCATAGTAACCCAAATAATAAGCAAAAATACCGCTCTGACTGAAAACATGCTTGTTTTAGTATTAATTTGCCAGTTTTGCAAGTGCACAAGTGTTTTCAGCAGAAGATCCCAGCCCAAATGCAGACTATTCTCCTGCAGGGAGGGTGTGTTTACAGGGGGGCATCTTTGTTCCTCACACCACTTTCACTCTGAGCGTGGCTTTAAAAATAGCTGTGAGTTCCCCCAGCCCCCTGACACCAGCTGATAGTTTTAAAGAGAAACCAGATCCTCAGAACAGGGCTGATCCCTGTGCCCACGGCTGGGATAAGGGGCTGGGATCCTGGGAATGACAGCCTGTGTAGTTTCCTGATGTGCATTGGTGTCATCTCCACTCTGCAAAGTGATAACCAGGGCTGAGCATAAACCACTTTAATACCTGAGAGGGAGTTTAGCTTTTCACATCGGGAGGGTTCTTAATATTTCACAGAGTCAGGGGCTGCCTTACTCACAAATGTGAAAGATTTGAGGCTGTGCTGTGAATTTTGATTAATTTTGATAAATCCTGGCTCTTGCCTCCTCCCTTCCTCTGTAGATATATGTTATTTCTCATTGAGTCGTGTGTGACTCAGTTCCTGAGCATGACTGTAGTGCCCATGCAAGTGTGGCTCGAGCTCTCAGTGCCATCCTGGCTTTTGTTTCTGTGAGACAGGAGATTTTATTGTGTGCTGCTCTTGTATAAGGTGCCCCCAGGCCATATTTACTGACACAGATGAGCTCAAACGTACACAAAGACCTTGTCCCCTCATTAAGGAATGTATTTAATCAGCTTGTGAAAATGAAGAAAAATGGACAGGCTTCTAGAATTAATTTTTAATAGGAGATATGGCACAGGAATTTCTGTATCACTCCTCGTTAGGCCCTTTCTCTGCTTTCTTTAATTAGCCACTGTTGCAGTGCTCTATTCTTATTTAAGAAAATTATAATTACAGAGGAAAAGGTGTGGGGGTTTTTCTCCTGCTCTCTCATGTTTCTCCCTCCCCCCTTCTCTTCTCTTCCGTGCCTTGGTGACCTCAGAAGGGTTCATAAACTCACATTTAAGCCTGGCTCGTGGAACTGACCTAGTGAGGAACTTTTCCCTTCCCCACTCCCTGCCCGGCTCTGTCCCCTCATTCCTCTCTCCCCACCACGTTTTGGCAGTGGCCTGGATTGAAGTGAGATCAAAGTGGCTTTGTAACCACAATCCGTGTCTTAGGGAAGGAAATTTAAAGCTTGTTCAGTAAAACTTTATTCCATTCATCTTTTAGCTTTAAAAGAGCTATGCTGTGGTCAGGGCCTTGTGGCTGCCTGTTCTTATGGCTCCGTATTTGCCCATAAAATACAATATTTCGTGAGAACAGAGGATTGAGAGCAAAATTCAGAGGGGAAACTGCTCTGTACCCGCTGACCAGGCACTGGCAAACTCCCAGGTGCTGATACCGATGCGTTCAGAGCTGACAGCGATGACACACAAGTTTCAAAATGTGTTGGTTTTTCACAGTATAAAACCATGACCTGGTTTTTTTATAGGAGTCTCTGGTTTACTGGGAAGTTCTCAAATCTAGTCTCGTACATCTGCAGTCAGTGTCAGACTTTCATGAGTCTCGCTTCATGTGTGTCTGCAATATTGCTGAATCTGGAGGTGGGTGGTTCTGGTGAGCTACAAAATTAATTCCTGGAACATCTCGTAGTGACCATGTCAAGTATTTTTATAAAAAAATAATTTCTTTGCTGAGAGAAAAGGTTAATTGGTTAAATGACTTGACTCTGAATTAGCTGCTTTCATTTTCAGCCCAGTATTTCTGGTTATTCAATTTTCCATGTGTATTTTAATAAAATTCTGACTTGAGCTCTCTGCGAATTTCCATAATTCCCTTCTGGCAGGAGCTGCAGGATTCTTGTCTTTGCAGGAATGACAGCAAGAGAGCTGGCAAAATGAATCTACATGACCAGTCATGCAGTGGGTTTATTTACTACCGTGTGTGTGTGTTAAGAGCATTCACACACAAGGGCTCTTCAGGTGGTGGATTTTGCGGGGCTGGTTCTGGCAGGCTGCCCACACCCTGAGCTGTGCGGGGTGTCACTGGTGAGGATGAGGCTGTGGAGGAAGCAGGGCTGCGTTTCTGGGCTGTCTCCCCCTGTCCCGGAGCAGGAGCACACGGAACAGGGAGCCAGCTGTGCTGTGCAGGTCAGGGATGGACAGGTCTGTTCCAGGCCCCCGGGGCTGCTCGGAGTGGGGGCACAGGAATGCCCTTGAGCTCCGGTGCAGCTTTGGTGGGAGGCGAGAAAGGGAACTGCGTTCTTTAACTCACTGTGCCAAAGTTTACTCTCGGCTCGGGTTGTTACTTCCTCCAGCACACCCTCCCCCCCGGTTTTTTTCTGCCCATATGTCAGATTACTTGCTTTGGGAAACATCTGATAGTCCATTGTATGACTCTGATGGTTGACATTTCCTTCCTCTTTCAGTTAAAAAAAACCCTTATAAAAGAAAGTTAAAGTTGGGGGAAGAGAGACTATTCCTTTATTTGCTGGGTTGTTGGGTTTTTTTTTCATGTGTTGGGCTACTTTTCTGTAGGAGGGGATTTTTTTAATTTGGAAAATGGGCAGTTGCTTAATTCTGATTCTGTGTCTCTGAAGGGCACTTGCAAACCTAATCCATCACCCTCGGGAGGGAGGGATTCCTTGGGAAGCAAGCTGTGTGTTTATTTGCTTTCTTTGTGAAGTGTGCAGAGGTAGTTTCCATTCTATTATCTGTTCTCAGCCAGCTACTCCGAAGTTAAAATATGATTGATTCCCTTTTGTGAAGAAGCTGGCTGAAGTGATCTGGAACTCAGGGATGCCCTTTAGCCTGTTGTGCCTGTGAGCTGACCTGCAGGCTGGGCCACCACCTAAACCCGGGCTTTGCTAATGGGAAAAGAATTCATTCAATTCCTTCTGTCTTTTGTCTCTGAGGTGGCTTTTGCTTCCAGGCATTGTGTGTTTGCTTGCAGCCTGCAGTGGTGTGTGTTGGGTTCTGACACGGGGAAACCTCATCCCACTGGGAATCATTGAATTTGGAAAAGAGCTCCCAGCTCATCAAGTCCGTTTTTTCCCCTCTGTCCCACAAAAACACCCAAACCAAGTCAAATCCCCCATGTCTTGTTGTTAAATGCTGTTGGCTGCCTTGGGTTTATGGGGTAGCTGGGGGTGTTTTCCAAGGGCATGGACAGGTCTTGTGTGGCAGCATCCTCTGAAACCCCCAGATTGCTGCTTGTTCCATTTTATTGGGCAGGTTGGCTCTCCCATTTCCCTTTCCCACTCCTGGTGATGAGACTCCAGCACAACAACTGCCCTCGCTGTGTCTGTGTTGGTCTCAGTCCCATCTGACCTGGGACAACGATCCTGCCACCTTTGTTTCCTTGTGTTTGTCTTGAATGTTTTGGATTTGAAAATACCTTTACAACTGGTGGCTGAATCTGTGCCCTGTGGCTTCAGCCTTGCTTGTCACACTGTCCTTCCTCATCCCTGGGGAGCTTGGCCAGAGCCTGGGCAGTGCCAGGAGCTGAGCCAGGCACAGTTTGGGAACTGGCTGGGTCAGTCAAGAGGGCTCTGGCTGGACCAGAGCCCTCGAAAAAGGTAAAAGTTGCTGATGTAACTCACAGGTCCTCTCTCCAAAATTCCCTCTTTAATTCTTTTGTTGTTTTAACGTTGTTGGGGTTTTCTTAGAGTTCCTGAGGTTGGTCCTGACTGACTCTTGCTGCCCCATTGACGGATGTGTGGTCCTGCCTGAGGAGGGCAGGTCTGAGTGTCACAGGCAGCTCTGCATGAGTGATAAGATTGCAAAGATTGCAGTGTGGTACCTGCTAAGTGACAGCTCTGTGCCATCAGAAGGCCCAAGTGGTTGTTTGGCCTGCTGGATTTGAAGAAACCTTGTGTTGGTGCCTGCCAGCTGAACGTCTGCCCCATGGTCAGCGACAGCAGCCTGCCTTGTGTGTTTGGGAAGTCACCTAGAGCCTTGCTCCAGCCACTCAGAGCAATGCTGCCTTTTCCTGGGATGAGAACAGGTCCAAAACATTCCCAACAAAAGCGGTCTCTGCCTGTAAACATGAGCAGTTACCTGGGGGAAGATGTAGGAGTAGGTCAAGAGCATCCCCTTGGATAATCTCCCAGGCTCTCTCTGTTGGGCTGAGAGGTTTCTTGAACCAAGCAGAAGTTTAATAGACAATTTCTAAACTATACTTATGGTTTTATCCTGACACAAAAATTTCAGCCGCCTCATTGTGGTCTGAGTGTGCATTCCCTTAATTTAATTTGGTACCTGGAAGGCAACCAGGAGCTGTTCTCCAGAGACCCTCATCATTCCCCTCCTGGACACTGAACACTCTTCATCCTGCAATGACTTTTACTGTAGGGAATATCTATTTTTTGACCACTTCTGCACATTTCCTTTGTTTTCTCTACTTTCTGATGTGGCAAAACAAGCTGCAGTAAGTGATGAAGGTGCAGAGCTACACGTGAGTTGTGGTGACCCAATGATTTGTGTCACCTTCTGTTTCTTTGATAAGAATTTCTAGCATTTGGTTTTGTTTTGCCAACCTGTTTTTGCAGTGGACTCAGGAAGAGTCCTTTATCTCATTCAGAGTGTCAGTGTGTGCTCCTTTTCCTTCTGCTGCGTCTGATTGTTGTCATCTACTCCAGTGTTTAACCTTGAAATTCTGTGAGCATTTGGATCTGTATCAGCAATTTGGGCCTTTTTACCAGATTACTCCTTCTTTTGTGCTTGCCACTCAAAATGCCTTTGTTGGTAGCTTCTGCAGCTGCCAGAGCTGCTGAAATATGAGCGTTAGGATTGGAGTCCTTTTATATTTTCCACTGGGAAAGATGCTACTTAGTTGCCACCTCCAATTCCTTTTGAGATGAGTCTGACTTTTGTTTCTTTGAAAGAAGCTGTTAATCTTCCTGGCTGCCTCCTCTCCCACACGGGCAGAGTGGGGAAGAGGAAAAAATACCTCATTTCTGTCAGCACTGTTTACTTTTTAGCCATAACAGCTCACACTGTTAGTTTGTGGCTTTTAATAACGTGGCCTCTATTATTTCAGGAGTGTCTTGGTTCCCTGGTCCCGTGACACGGTGTCTCAGATGTCCCCAGGTACAGGAGCCCATCAGGAGGACATCTGATAATAGGATTTTGGTTACAGCTAAATCCTTCACTGAGACTTGGCCAAGATAAAAGATGACACACAAATGCCCTGACACTGTTGCTTGTCACAAACAGCTCTGGAGTAGCAGCATTTAGATAATCTGTCCCAGGGGGCACGAGGGAAGGAGGCAGTGTGGGGTGCAGGGATTTATCCAGCAGGGAGCTGCTTATGGCACATGTCCTGCATGCAGTGGTGTGCTCAGCTGCTGGCTGGTTTGAAGAGCAGATGAATAACAACCAACAAGAAAAAAAAAAATAAAGGTAATTTTTGTCATCCTTCATTTTTAAAAGCTTGTTAGTGGCTGCCCCTTTGTCCCTTTTTTTTCCAGCCACTTGACTGCGTGCTTATGCAGGGAGAGGATTAAAGTCAAACATGTCATTCTGCCGTGGATCTGTTGCATACTGAGAGGAATGAGCTCCCTCCCCTCAGCTGATCACTCTGTTTTCTCCCATCAGGCTCGATTTCCCAGCTCAGATCTCTGAGAAATCCCTCATTTCTGAGATCACAGTGCAGCATGGGGGGGCAGGGATCACCCCCACAGCTCTGAGCAGGGCACGGGGGGTTTGTTGGCCACGTGAGCCCCTTTCAGAAATAGCTATTTTTTTAATGTGTTGGGTGGTTTTTTGTGCTTTATCTCAGAGCATGAACAGGTTTGAAGGGCTTTATGCAGTTGTTGCAGTGCTTGGCCTCCCAGAAATGCCCTGTGGGAGATGAGCCCTGGCTCCTTCAGTGCATGTAAGGCCTCTCCACTGCCACGGAGAGGGGCAGAAGGGAGAAACCCTAAGGGAACTGTATTAAAGTGGATAAAAAAAGAAGAGAATGTTATTCTGTACGTCAGTAAATGACTCGATTTCAGGAGACTCAGTGGGGCTGAGATGGTCAGTTTGGGGTGGGGTTTTGAAGGCAGGGAGTCAGTTTG
>VXBX01007236.1:227634-365310 GCA_013400415.1 Scytalopus superciliaris
TTTTTAAAGGAAGGTGGTCAGTTTGGGGTGGGCTTTTAAAGGAAGGCGGTCAGTTTGGGGTGGGCTTTTAAAGGAAGGTGGTCAGTTTGGGGTGGGTTTTTGAAGGCAGGGGGTCAGTTGGGGGTGGGTTTTCAAACCCAAGAGGGTTCCAGAGCTGGCAGTAAAAGAGAAGCAATACCTGTGCACAGGTGCTGCCCTGCTGCTGCAGTTGTGGTGTCCGAACAGGAACCTCTGCCTGAGTGTCAAACAACAGACAGAGCTGTGAAGAACACTCGTGTTTTAGTTAAGCAATCACCTCTGTTGTTTCAATTCACTTGACAGGGCCTGGGCAGATGTTCCTAAATACTTGATTTCCCTGGGAGAGGGGATGGTGTGTTTGCCTCCCCACCAAGCACACGTTGCTACAGAGTGTTTTCAATCCCCCTGAGTGTCCTTTTGTCCTTCCTCCCCTGAAGTGTATCCACCAGGCACAGGTTTTATGTGGCATTGCAAGGGCCGGAGCGGAGCGAGGGGTGAGATTTCCGTGCTGCCTGAGGATGATGTAGTGAAATGAGACGCTGTAACCAAAACAGATGGTGCTAATCTTGAGCCTGTCTGCAAGATCTTACGGCATTTAATTAAAATGGTGGTGTAATTCCCATGACACCTTTAACTACAGTTTAAATTCTTGGACTATGAACTAAGGGCTTTCTTATGCAGATTTTCACTCATGTGAGTAGTCCTCACTATGAGTCTCTGGTGGCTTCAGAATAGCTACTTACTTGAATGGAGCTCTCAAGATGAGACTCTAATAAAGCTGGCAAACATATATATGGCATGTGTTATGTTCCAATTTGAAGCATTAATTGTGGACTAAGGATACTTAGCAACTAGTTTCCGAAGTGGAAGCAAACAAAATTCCAGATGAGAGGAATTGTTCAGACTGTGCCCAACTCCAGAGGCTGGTAAATAGTGTGTTAAGGTACCCTGGGCAGCTCAGCATCTTCCTGGTGGTTAGAAGGGCTTGTGATGAAAATTCTGTATTCCCTTTGGTTAAGTGAAACTGCTTTGTGCAAGTTCTTAAAGGGTGAAGCGTGGTTTGTTTTTTTTACGTTACTTGATTCTTAAGACAATTAGAGAAACTTCTATTTGAAGTGCTGTGCAGACCTAAAATTGTCCCAGCACCTTTTGGGCAGGTAACAGTTACAGCTGGTTTTTGTTTTGTTTTGTTTCGTTTCAGGTAAGAGAACTGAGAAAAATAAAAGGGCCTGAATGTTGCCATGTTGAGAGTCTTTGAGGAAGTCAGGGCTGGAGCTGAGTGCCTTGTGATGGATATCTAGTTCTTCTGCTCATAATATGCTCTTCTGTAGGTCTTCACCTCCTTTTCAAGGGTATCCTTCCTGTTTTGGAAGCACTGGGCCAATGGTTTTCTTCTGCACTCTGGGGCCTGACCCTGCCTTAGCTTGTCTCATCTTTCTGTACTATATGAAGCAGGAAAAATAATACAATTACGTAGTTTTTATCCTTGTTTTTAATGTAAAGAAGTACAAAATAATAGGGAAATATCTCTGCTTTACATTTGGTGTGGCTAAATACAAGTTTTGATGCTCTACCTCCTTCTGGTTTGGCTGTGTCTGTATTCTTGTATAATCTCTCCAAGGGAGCTTTGTGTGTTCAAATGGGTGGAATTACTCAAGTGATCCAGAGAAGTTAATTTAGAATTGGCCTGTCCATTTCCCATCCAACAGGCAGTCCAAGAAGCATTTGGTGGAGATGAGAAATAAAAGAGGAGGTGGAAGATGGGTTTTGTTTGTGTTCCATCTGCGAGGACTGCAGAGGAGGGAAGCAGTCACAGTGGCTACCCAGCACTAATTATATCTTCAGGGTTGCTGGGAACATGCCAGAGCCAAGTTGTGCACTGAG
Source organism: Scytalopus superciliaris (assembly GCA_013400415.1). NCBI lineage: Eukaryota > Metazoa > Chordata > Aves > Passeriformes > Rhinocryptidae > Scytalopus > Scytalopus superciliaris. The sequence continues at coordinate 229,537 of VXBX01007236.1, forward strand.
ATGTTACTGGGGAATTGTGAGTTTTTAGCAGCCTAAACTCTGCCAACCTGAATGGAGCACGATGAGATCAGCAAGACCCTCCCTCCCTGCCTATTATTCTGATTTAAGCCTGAAGGGGGGAAAAGGAGGAGAGCTTTGGTTCCATCTCTCCTGGGAACGGGCAGTGCTGGAGCCCCTGGCTGGTGCAGGTGGATGGGGAGGTGTCTGGATTTAGGGCAGCAGATGGATGGATGGCTGTGAAAGTGCTGAACTGCTGGTGTGTGCAGGGGTGTCAGGGGTTTGGACACTCAGCTCGTGCCTTTTGGGGCTGTTTCCCTCTGCAGGGCATGAGGAGGGTCACTGAGGGGGAAGCAAAGCCGGGTTTGTGCTCCTTCCCAAGGGACTGGGGGATGTTCTCTCTGTGGGCCTGTTTCTGAATGAAGGCATTGCACGGCACTGTTGTCATTATTGCCTCTTTCCTGGGGGTGTTTTGGGTGGGTTTGGATGCCTGTGTGGCATCTGGGGGTTGAACACGCTCCTCTACCCTGACAGCTGCTTTTCTGGATACATCAGAAACAGATCTTTTGGTGTCTCGGGAATTGTTCTGTAAGAAGTTGGATGTAAAAGGGTTTGGATATTACATTTGGAGCTCAGATTTCTCTGTTTCCTTACACACTTGGCGAAGTGCATTTAGAGCTGGCGTCTCACAAACACTTTATTCTGTGTCCAGCTGCAGTTAGATGAATTTACAAAAAGACTCCAATTTTTTTAAAAAAAACAGATCCTCTTATCTGAGAAGTTGAACCCTTCACAGCACAGCCCCCCGAAACACACGTTCCTTTATAAACCAAAGCAAAAATCTCATTTAATGCATGGTTTGCTAACAGTGTTGGTTAATAGTAAGCATTTGTCAGTTCTTTGGTTTTGGTCAGGCTTTTTAGTTTTCAGAACATTGTAGCAACTGTAATAAGCCAAGACTGTGCATATGGGAAGAGATGCAAGGAACACAGATTACATCACCTGGCAAGAGTTCTGCTTTGTTCTGCCTTCGTCTCTGACCAGTTGTGAGTTAAACAGCATGTTCACAGTTTTGTCCTCGGGTTGGCAATCTTGGTTTCTGTCTCCGTGAGTATTTCAGGCTGCTTTCAAACCAGTACTTTACTCATGGGAGCAGCTCGGCCCTCCCTGACATGCTTTGCTGTCCTCAGACTTACTGGTAAAGCATCTCAGTGGTTATTTGATGAATCAGGTGTGGGGACTGATCTGAGTAGAGGAAAAAGTCGTTTAATGCAGCACTTCTGATTCTGAGTCAGCCGGGCTCGCAATGAATCTGTGCAGCAGCAGCAGCTCAGCCATGCAGGGAGGCAGCCCAGGCCAGCACTGCTGGCTGCTCCTGCTGTGGAGGGTGCACCTTAGCAAAGCCTGTGTGCAGGGTAGTGCTGGGCTTTGTCTGACTGGAGCTGGCCCTGGCAGGGAGATCCCACTGCCCTGCTGTGCTGGCTCCTCCCCGGTGTCTGCTCTGGGGCTGCGGGGTGAGCTCTCGGGTTCTGAGCCCGTAAATGTTTGTTTCTGTCTTTAAATTGGTGGACTGATTCCATTCACCAGGGATTGCCTGCCCACTGGACCCAGTGTCAGAGTGGCAGGTGGACAGCATGGGTGGCGTGGGGGGGACCTGCAGTGTTGGTTCAGTGCTGCAGAAGCACAGCTGGAGCCACGTGTAGCTCCTCAGAGCATTCCCCAGGACCACAGGCTGTCCTGTCTGTACAGACCCTGCTGCACGCAGAGGCCTCTTCAAACTGGGGCTGTTTGTTTATTTAAAGGCATTAATTCAAATAAAACTCCATGTGGATGCAGATATTCTCCCTGCAGTGCATTAAATCCTTTACCCAGAACATCTGTAGGGGCGTAGAAGCTGTGCAAGTGCTCCGGGTGCAGGCTTCTCCTGTGAGTTCCTCCTGCATCCAAGTCTCCTTCGGAATTCAGTTTTAATTACTGTGAGGACATAATCTAGAAATGCTGAGGGATTAGTGTTGATGTTTATCTATTAAAAATTTAAGCAGAAACACATATATCTAAGCACATGTGCTGAACTCTGCAGGTTTGGGAAACGATGTGTGAGATCTCACCTTGTGCTGCTACTGAGGGCAACCCCCCAGGACTCATCATTTCCTGCTCCCAGGAGTCACTTGCTGTGTGGGTGGGGACTGGTGGCCCAGGTTGGTTCCAGTCCTTCCTCACAGTCTATGGAATTAGACCCCCCAGAGGTTGCTTAGTGTAGAACTACATTGGATGCAGCTCTGCTGGTTTCTCTGAGCTTTTCTTGCCTGTGTGTCATCCCCCATACCTGGGATGTTGGGGTGACACCTGTGAGCTGGCAGGAGGCTGCAGGAGCTCCTGTCCTCTGGGGTTTGCTGTGTGGATCAAGAGAGAGGTGCTCTTGGGTAACATCCTTTGCTCAGTTGGGTGTTTTGGTTTTTGTCACCTTCCTGCTCCATATTCTTGGTGACATACCATGCGTTCCTAGTTGGTTATGACACAAACATTTAACACCTTTTTCCTGGGTTGCCTGTGCTGGCACTAATTTTTGGTGTTTTATGATTCATAGTTATATTCATTAGAGTGTTTCACAAACTGCACCTTCCTTTTCCAACCTGTAGCTGGGGACACACGGAACAGGTGTAGATGTTTTGGAGGAGCATGTGTAAGCACTTCCTCTTACAAGATTATGTGTGAGGTATTCCAGCCCTACACATCCTACTGTGGAAAAATAGCTCATCCTTCCCTTTTGCCTCATCCTCCTGCACTCCCTTGCCCTTCTTGTGCCAGGAACATGGGTGAGTGCAAGAGCAGCAGTGCTGGCTGTGGGAAGCCTTCAGCAGGGACAGCCCAGTCCTGTTGGTGTCCTGTCAGGATACAGGATGGTCATGCCCCTCCTGCAGTGTGGAGCTGAAAGTGCCTGGTGTGGATTAGGGGCATACAAACAATCAAACCAATGCCACTGCTCCTCAGTGCCCTGCAGAGTTTTCCCCTGCCCAGCAGAGCCCGGTTACTGTGCTCCTGTGTGCCTGGTGAGGCCTCTTCAGAGCACAGGTCAGTAGGTGGTCTGGGTTGTCAGTGTTTGGGGAAATGGTCCTTGGGGCAGTCACAGGCAGTTCAGCCATGGGCCAGGACCCTCCTGTACATGGGATGAGGTGGGACTGCTTCAGAAATACACTTGTATTTCTCTGACCTTAAATATGTTTAGCTTGTGTTGTTGGTATGATGATCATCTTCAGCCCCTCAGCACTTCACCAGCCAGCTCCTGAGCAAGTGCCAGCCTACTGCCAGTTACTGGGGTGGAGAAAAGTACATTGGAGAGATTGCACTTGGAATCATGGAATATCCTGAGTTGGAAGGGATCCACAGGGATCATGGGGTTGAACCCGTGGCCCTGCACAGACACCCCAGTGCTCCCTGAGCTCTGTCAGGTTTGGGGCCGTGCCTGCTGCCCTGGGAGCAAATCAGTTCTTTTTATTCTTCCCTGATGGTGAATGAGAGAATTCCATCTGATTGGGACACTGTAAAGGGCAACCTTGGGTAAACATGGAACCTCCCAGTGTGAAACTGTCCCACCTTTCCCCAGGAGTCACCTGCTCTGTGGCCGTGGCTTTCAGTCTGGGCTGACTGAGCTCACACGAGCACCAAGCAGGGAACGAGCCTCGTTCCCTCTCCCTTCTCTTGGGCTTTTGCCTTTCTAGTTTGTAGCATTGCAAGAAGATGACAGTAAGATTAGACACGAATGAATCTGCTGGAAATAAGTCAAGTTGTGGTGAAAAACCTAAATGCAGCCAGGTTTCTTCTAAATTTGTCTTTTTTTTCCTTGAAGGGGGTTGAAGGCAAATATGGGAGTAGAAGGAGTTAAGATGAAGATAATAGTAATAATAATGATGATGATAATAATAATAAAAGAGTTGACTTAAGAGCGGTTAGATTAATTCAGTTTAAATAAATACGGGAATTTATATAACATTAATATTGTATAAAATAGGTATTTGTGTTAATTCTATAATTATATGTAATAATGTAATAGGATATAAAATAATAAAATACATAAATAAATGGAAATAAAATTGATAAAAAATAACCAATGAAAACGAAGCAAACCAATACTATGACTATTACCAAAATCCTGAAACAAAGCCCATTTCCCTTTGTGTTTCCCCTCCCCAGGCTGAACTCACGGGCATCAAATGGCGTAGGTACAACTTCGAAGGGCACGGGGACTGCGGCCCCATCATCTCAGCCCCGGCCCAGGNCAGCTCCTGAGCAAGTGCCAGCCTACTGCCAGTTACTGGGGTGGAGAAAAGTACATTGGAGAGATTGCACTTGGAATCATGGAATATCCTGAGTTGGAAGGGATCCACAGGGATCATGGGGTTGAACCCGTGGCCCTGCACAGACACCCCAGTGCTCCCTGAGCTCTGTCAGGTTTGGGGCCGTGCCTGCTGCCCTGGGAGCAAATCAGTTCTTTTTATTCTTCCCTGATGGTGAATGAGAGAATTCCATCTGATTGGGACACTGTAAAGGGCAACCTTGGGTAAACATGGAACCTCCCAGTGTGAAACTGTCCCACCTTTCCCCAGGAGTCACCTGCTCTGTGGCCGTGGCTTTCAGTCTGGGCTGACTGAGCTCACACGAGCACCAAGCAGGGAACGAGCCTCGTTCCCTCTCCCTTCTCTTGGGCTTTTGCCTTTCTAGTTTGTAGCATTGCAAGAAGATGACAGTAAGATTAGACACGAATGAATCTGCTGGAAATAAGTCAAGTTGTGGTGAAAAACCTAAATGCAGCCAGGTTTCTTCTAAATTTGTCTTTTTTTTCCTTGAAGGGGGTTGAAGGCAAATATGGGAGTAGAAGGAGTTAAGATGAAGATAATAGTAATAATAATGATGATGATAATAATAAAAGAGTTGACTTAAGAGCGGTTAGATTAATTCAGTTTAAATAAATACGGGAATTTATATAACATTAATATTGTATAAAATAGGTATTTGTGTTAATTNNNCCATCATCTCAGCCCCGGCCCAGGATGATCCCATCCTGCTCAGCTTCATCCGCTGCCTCCAGGCCAACCTGCTGTGCGTGTGGCGCCGCGACGTCAAGCCCGACTGCAAGGAGCTCTGGATATTCTGGTGGGGGGACGAGCCCAACCTGGTGGATGTCATCCATCGAGAGCTGCACAGTGAGTCAACTCTTGCCTTGCTCGTTGTGGGTTTGTTTTTTTTTTCCCAGGGGGTGGGGAAAAAGAAGTTGTCCTTAAGGCTTTGAGTTGCCACCGTACGGGATTTGGTCACGGTCGGTGGTTTAGGATATCTCGGGGTGGGGGGTGGGGGGAAAGCTCTAAGTTTGACTTTGGTGCTGCAGACAAAGTGCAAAGTGAAACTTGAAATGGTGAGAGGATACAGTCTTGAGGGTTAATTTGGATATCAGGAAGAAGTTCTTATGGAGAGGCATCGGACATTGGGCTGCCCAGGGAGGTGGTGGAGTCACCACCCCTGGAGGTGTTTAAGGAAAAGCTGGATGTGGCACTCGGTCTGGGTGATCAGAGGTTGGACTCTGTGATCTCAGAGGTGTTTGCCAACCCAGCTGATTCTGGGACCTGCAGTCAGCATCATTAGGTTTCACTGAAACCTCAGATATGCCATAAAAACAGAATGAATTCTCTCTCAAAGGATTATAATTATAATGATAAACCCCCCAACTGTGGCATAAGGTAATAGTTGATGGAATAAGCCACCTGTGCATAGAGTCAGGTAAACTCCAGTGCACCCCAGGGAAACTTGCAAGGTTGGAACTCCCCACCCTGGTCATATTGCAGGATTTGAGTGCAAACTGAGGCACATCACACCAAGTGGGTCTATTGCAAGGCAGGAAGGGGCAGGTAGGTCAGAGTGACAGTGATGAGTTTGTGATTAAAAGCTTAATGTAACTGGGATTGCCCTCGGTGTCTCCAGAATGTGTACCTTAAAATGATCACAGCTCTATCTGCTGTGATCCTTTTCGGGTTGACTGTGCCCACTATATATTGATTTCTTTCCAATGGTGTAATGTTGCTCTGAAAAAACCTTGTTTGCCTGCAAATGTTGACTTCTTGAAGGTGTTTTATGAAACTGCATGACTTTTACCTCTATTTTCACCTCGTGTCTTAGATGAAAACAACTCGAGTTCACTGATTCTGAACTAATAATAGTAATTCAAAGTAAAGACAAACCAATCACAAGGATCAGGTTCTGGTTTCTTGCAATAAATTTTTGTCCTTGGTGGCCTTTAGACCTTCTGGTGATGACTTGGTGATCAAATTTGTTTCGAGTACACAGAATATGTATCTCTCAGGTGTGCTTGAGCTGCCCCTTGTCTCCCCACCTCTGCACTCTTTGGTCCCTGGGTCATGGTATATTCATTTTTCACTCGTTGCTTTGCTCCAGGCACTGTTAAATCTCCTGCTGTGAGTGGCAGGGTGTTTCTTTGGCAGCAGAGCCTGTGCAATCACAGACAGGAAGGCCTGGGTGTCTCTGGGTGTGTTCCATGCAGGTAGCTCTGGATCATGTATAATTGAAGGGCTGGCTCCAAGTGCTGCACTGAGCCATTCCACTGACGTTAATTTTTAATGAGGCACCTGGTTTGAACGAAGGAATGGGTAATATTTCTCCTTACCCAGCAAAGCTTTAATAATATATGCTTTTCTCTTTGTGAAATATAGTGAATTTAATATTTCAAATGCAGTATATGGGGCTTAAGTGTCATTTTATTTGAGGGGAGTTGCAGGCGATAGCCTCTGTGTCTGTTGTAAATCGATGGAGCTTGTTTAGGTCTGACATCTTGGTTCCAACAACATGGTGCTTCTTCCAGAGTCACTGGTATGGAAAAGCATTTAGAAGGATGGAGAGCTGAACCTGCCTGAGTGTAGTGTAGGGCAGAGCACAGAAAGGGAGAATGGTGTCACTGTGACATGTTTTTTGACTGGTCCAAAATTTCACAGAATTATTAATGTCGGAAGAAAATTATGGGGCCCACCCTGTGCCCGATGCCCACCTTGTCACCAGCCCAGGGCAAGCACAGAGTGCCATGGCCAGTCCTGCCTTGGGCACCTCCAGGGCTGGGCAAACCAAACCTCCCTGGGCAGCCCCTTCCAGTGTTTAACAACCCCTTCTGTGAGGAAATTCCCCCTCATATCCAACCTGCCCCTCCCTGAGGCCGTTCCCTCCCCTCCTGTTCCCTGGGAGCAGAGCTGGACCCTCACCTGGATCCATCAGGGAGTTGCAGAGCCAGAAGGTCCCCTCTGGGGAGAAAAGGAGCCTTCTTTTCTCCAGGCTGAGCCCCCCCAGCTCCCTCTGCCCCTCCTGCTGCTCCAGCCCCTTCCCAGCCCCTCAGTGTCCTTGGGATGGGCCCAGAGCTGGACACAGGGCTGGAGGGGCTGCAGCACCAGGGCTGGAGCCTTTGCAGTGGAATTAAATCTGAAATTTGCCTGCCAGGGCACTGTTTTCTAATGTGGCAGCAGCATCTTGGGGATAACCCAGGGTGGGCACAGTGTGCTGGCAGAGCCTGCCCTGCTGCAGCAGCTCTGGCACAGGGGTTTCCTCATTTCAGTGCTCTCTCCAGCTAAAAACAGCTGGAAGACAGGGATCCTCCAGAGGGAGGTGAGGAGACACAAAGCTGAGTTTGGAGGTGGAGAAAGGGGGACTTTGTGTAACTCGTTTAGGGGAATGAAGTACATGGCAACTGCAGGAAGGGGAATCTGCTCCTGCTGTCAGGCCCTACAAGAATTTGGGAAGTAATCTCCTGCTCTCCTCCTTTCCACTGCAGGTTTTGGAATTCCTTTGCAGTGTGTGTAAATCATACAAGGATTTACTTGCCGTGTATGAAAAGCACATTGAAATGTTTGCAGTGACTTATCGGATAATGGTTCCCAGTGATGTAAATTGTGTTACCCATTTCACTGCTGATAGGGCTGTCATGCTCTCTGCAGGACGTTTTTAGAGCTCAAATATCTGTATTGACAAAATATTGAACATCAAATTTGCCAGGACAAGGCATTCATCTACTCTGATTCCTTGGACAAAGGACACTGTTGGTGTTCATTGCTTCATGCAGCAGAAATAAGGTTACTGTGCTTTTCTTGTATAAACAGACCACAATACTGAAATATTTGATAGTTGGGATAAGTTTTCTGAAAATACAAAGGCCTTTTCCATCCAAACAGTAAATAAGAAAGTCCCAGGAGCAGTTTGCTTGCCTGCCAGCCGGGCTGTGGTGAGGTGGGGCTTGTTTTGGGATGGCCTGGCCAGGAAATGAGCTGCTTTGGCTTCAGATGTTGCTCCTCACTGTGACAACAGTTCTGTGGCCAGAGCTTTGCTGTGGGTGTTTTACCCACGTGTTTAGGAGCACAAATCCCAAGGATCTGATGCTGCAAATCCGAGTGAAAGAGTAGAGTCTATCCAGAACATGAACAGCTCCTGAGATGTCCCAGCTCTAGGGAATAACAGCTGTTAATAAGATGATGAATTCTTGTCAAGAATGGAGTTTTGGATTTCTCTTTTCCTGCCTAGGAGTTGTGCTTTGAAAGCAAAACTTTGATTAGGGTGGTAAAACTTTAGTGATAACTTCAGTTGAAATAATTTAATTTTAAATATTATGTTTAAGTCATTCAAGTCTAAATTACAATAATTGATTTTTCTGAATAACAGAGCCACTCAAATAATACTGTGTGATATCTAGTGCTTTCAGTAAACAGGGGAAGAGTCCAAAGTGAGACTTCTCTTGCAGAAGCACTTTGAAAAGTTTTCCACAATAACTCTCTGGGTTGCTTTATCTTTGTAACATTCAGGATTTGGTAAACAACAATCTGCCTTTAATAAAAGAATTTCAAATAGTCATGGGGAAAACAACTTGGTGGTTATAAACAGGAGGTACAAGGAGCAGTTGTTTATGTAGTAGCTTTCCAAAACTGTGTGGATAATTAAATGCTGTCACGGGAGATGAAATAAAAACAATGATTTGCAGAGCAGTTGTGGATCAGGGAAATAGCTGGAGCAGCCAGGCAGCTGTGAGCCCCAGAGGTGTCTCCTGCACAGTCCTGCACTTCCTCCTGCCAGCCTTCCAGGGGGATTCTGGCTTTTGCTGTGATGGGATTTAAAACTCGAAGAGAAGTTGGAGGTCTTTATCCTGTCCCAAGTGAAAAAAGCTGATTGTGCACCAAGTTGGAGGTAAAAAGGGAGTGATTTTATAAGTTGGAAAAAGTTGGGGGTGTTTTAGTTTGAGGAATTCTGTTTTCTCCAGGACAGGTGCTGTTGGAGAAGAGCAGTGAGAGTTCCAGCCACGGCACCTCTGCCCATAAAAGCAGTTCTTGTGACCCCCCCAGAAGGAATGAAGGAGGGGAGGATGTGCCTCACTCTTGGCAGGAAAGCTGTAGATGTGCAAGTTGCAGAGCTCTCCTTTGCATTTGGTGACCAAATGCCATCTGGAGCAGCACAGAATTCAGAGTCAGCTCGTGGGTTCTCTCCCTCCCACCCCTGCCCTGTGCCCTGTGCTTCCCACGTGGATGAGGGACAGGGCAGAGCTGTTCCTTGCTCGCCTCAATTGCTGTTGCAGAGAGTTCCTTCCTCTGACATTTTAAACAACTCCAGGGGTTGGACTCTGATCCTTGTGGGTCCCTTTCAACTCAGAATCTTCTGTGATTCTTTTTCTCTGGTGGTTTTGTCCATAAACTTGTAGCGTGCACGTTGGCTTTGTTGTACCTGTGGCACAGAATATTGGAATGGTCGGGAATCATGCAGGGATTCTGATGTGCATCACTGCTGGGAGTGCAGCTTTGGGCTCAGGATGTGAGACAGGACCTTGAAAATGAGCGAGATTCCAGGTGTTTGCTGATTCCTTAAATAAAACCATGTCCTCCTGTCAGCTCAGTAGCTTGTTTGCCTGAAACCACTGATTCTGGAAGGTACTTGGGATTTCCATCTGGGAATCCACTTGGATTTGCAGCATCTGCACTTGATCCGTTAATTGCTGGAGCTGCTTCCCCAAAAGAGGGATATCAACACACTTTGTGCTGTGTTTGCCTGTAGAACAATGAGGATTTTGATGGAAAGTCTTAGGAGGAACAGATTACCTTGGATCAGTGGGATAACTCTTTCCTGGCAGGTTATTGTCCGTGGCCTTCACAGCTCGGCACGGTTAAAGTCGTGGTTGAAATTTGAGCTGTGACAGGAAAAACGTGGAGCTCCAGCTCATTCCTGTTTATGAATTCCTGGCATATCGGGCTGGCCCAGCTGAAATCCCTGTGTGCTGATAAAGGGGGAGAGGGAAAATTGTTGGCTGTGGGAAGGACTGTGTGCCAGGGATCCCTGTTATCCCAGGAATTGGGGCCAGATCTCATTTCTGGTGCTGCTTCTCCACCTGAAAACCACTTGCTGGGTGCGTTTTCTCCTCCAGGGAACCACAAGGTGCCAGCTCTGATTTCAAGGTTGTTTCCTGAGGAGAATAACTTGCCCCCAAACCCAGTTTAGGTATTTTTATTACCACCAGGAAGGGTTCCTGATGGTCATTATTAACTGCCAGATTTCAAAGTTTCGTTTATCAGTCAAGTCGTCGAAATTAAGTAAATGTTTAACCTGGGAATGTGCAGTAGTTGGTGTTTTTCAGGATTTATCAGGGATTAAAAGAGAAACAGTGGAAAACCTGACAGGTTCTGCTAATGCAAAGGATAATAAAGAAGTGAAAAAAAAAAATCTACTTTCCATTTCGGTTTTAGAGCCCGTTTAAGGTTCTTTCAGGTTTTATTTCTCTAGTTGTGAGGAACTGGGAACTCTGTCAGGAATTACAGAGTGCGTTCTAAGCTCCTGTGTAACGAGATATGTTAATTACTGAGCGAGAAGATGTCCCTGTCTGTTGAGACATGTTGTGAGTGTGTGAAGCAATGCATGAAATGAAGAATAAGCCCCCCTTCCTGTCGGGTGAATATACAAATGAACAGGATATAACCCCTCAAGCCCCCAAACCACTTCATGCTCAGCGTTACTGAGGACCGGAGCAGCCAACGTATGGAAAAGCAGCTCAGGGACAAGGAATCAAAGGGATCTTGCAGGAGCTGAAATGCAAGGATTTTTGAAGGCTTTCAGTTGAAGCAGCAGCCCTGAATATCAAGCAGCTGAGTACCACTTATTAATAATTTGAAGTGAAATCTGAAAATGGTTAATTGCTGGTTCTCGAGCGCAGAGTGGAATTAACAAGTAGGTTCATATGACAGAGGACTTTATTGGAATATTAAGTTACTGAAAAGTCTGTTTCTGGCTTGATTATTTTCAATAAGATAAGTCATTTGCATTTTCTTAATTGCCTAGCAGAGATTATTCCCAAAGACATGAAAACAAAGTTAAACTTTCCCATTCTCTCGGCCCGAGGATGGGATTGAAAAGTGAATTCATCCTTTCTCAGCTGGCAGAATTGTGCCGTGACCCTTCTATCTGACACTGTTAATTGGTGTCCACTGATTGCCAGTTGAAGTTCAGCTTAGACAAAATAAACTTTTTCTTTTAAGGAGGCATATTAAATGAGGTTATTATGCCATCATTTGGGATTAAGGAATTGCTTCATGGGAAAATGCCAACTCCTTTTATACACATGGAGTTGACAAGAGCCTTATTGTGTCTGGGCGAGATGTCTTCATTTTTGTCTTGTTTCCTTTCAAAAATAAATGTTCTTCCCACCACTTCAGCTTCTTCTTCTGCCTTAAAGGTGGTTTATGGTTATAGACAACAAAGGTAGGAGTTGTATAAAAGAAGGAATCAGGACCGAGTGTCCCGTTTGGAATCCTGGCTGCACTCACCTTTCCCTTAATTCTCCTTTCCCTGGTTTTCAGGGCAGGATCAAATGAGCTCCTGTGGCATTCATGGGTTCATTACCAATTCTGGTCAAGAAATGGGCTCCAGTGATCCCTGTGAGTCCCTCCCAGCTCGGGATATTCCATGGGCCATTCTCACATACTGCATTTCCCCCTTTTCTGCAGTCTGCAATATCTAAAGCTAAAATGTCACAAAACCCCCTGGGATCTACCAAAGGGCCGAGTGTAAAATGGCCTAACACTTTGTAATATTTTATTCCGTTTCTGTCACTCAAGAATTAACATTTTCATTTTTGTCCTGGCTGGGAATTTGGAGGTTTTACTGCTAATTGCAACAAATTACCTCCTGAAAACAGTGTGAAGGCAAGACAGTGACAAAAGGCAAAGCCAAGGAATTCTCTGCTGAATCCCATCTGTTTCCTCATAATCCCAGTATAAGCTCAGCTCAACTGAAACAGTTGAAATTTTGGCTAATTAATCTCTAGGTTTTATTGCTCACACCATGGTTCTTGTTTCTTCCCCTGTGTTTTTGTGGGAATGTGGGTTGGCCTTCCTTGGGCAGCACTAAGAGCTGGGGGGGCAGAAACGCTCCAGCACAGCCAGGATATCCCAGCAAATCCAGCATCTTTAAGGCTGGGATGGAGCTGGTGCTACCAAAGCACTGCCTGGAAAGTGCTGGAAATCCCCAGCAAGAGCAGAGTGGGGTGTCACTAATGAGTCGGGGAGAACTATTGTGGAAAATGTGCTTGGAATTAACCGGAGTGCTGAGAACAAACTGGAGCCCAACTTTTGAATGTAAATAAAATTGATGTGTTACCACAGGCGACTCGGTGAACCACGTAATTAGGTTTTTTTTCCATGAAAAATGAGACATTATAGTGCAGCTGCAGCAAAGCAGTATGTAAAGGATTTATATTCTAGTTATATGAAAATTAAACAGTCATTAAAAGGCTGTATTTTTAAAAGTGCTGCTTGGGGGGGGGAATGAAAAAAAAATCCAATCAGAAGAATTTATTTTTCAGCAATGTGTTGGGCAATATCAGCCACAGTAGTTGATGTTTTTTGCTTCAGGGTATCTTTTTTTTTTTTTCCAGTGAAATGAACTCACTTAACTGTACGAGGTAAATCTAAGTTAGCTTGGAGTGAAATCTGCATTAATAGAGCTCATTACTGGTGTTTGTATTTTCGTGCTCTGAGAACAGAGGGTGCAGTTAGGCTGGGAAAAGAGATGAACTGCCCCCTTCAAAAGATAATGCTAAAATTGTGTACAATTGCTTTTGGGTAATGCCATTTTTAGGATAATTAATGAACTTTCAGTGACAAACACGACTGCTGACGTTAACACGCCGTTTCTCTTCAGAGAGAGATGTTTTCCGTCACACAAAAGCTACTTTCTTTGTTATAAAGTTCCTGTTAAAGGTTATAAATCTTAGTGCACGATTCTTTTATACCCCAATTCCGGCACCAGTTTCCTTTCAGGTGGATTTAATCATCCACCTGAGCTTACTTATCCAAGGCTTTGGCAGGAATCTGCAAGACAAGCACTTGGGATACCTGGAAACGTGTCCATGTGGCACTTTGAGGACCCGCTCTGTGGCTCTGTGAAACCCGAGAGCAGCCTGGGGCAGGGAGCTTTGGGAACCTGGAGTGTGTTCCTGAGGATTACTGAGTCCACAGGTGCTGAGGCTGGAGCAGGGCAGACTGTTGGAAACATGCAAACAATCCCACTGAATCAGGAGGAGGAGCGAGTGGGGAAACAAGGGAGCTGCAGTGCAGGGGCAGGTTAGGGATGAGAGGGAATTCTGACCTTTGCTCTTTGCCCCTGGGAACTGCGGGGTCAGGAGGAGAAGGAAAGGGTGGAGTTGTGAGCTGGTTAAATATTAATCCCTGGGCTGGAAAACCCAAACAAGTGAGTGTTGCAGTGACTGTGTAAGGACAGCCAGAACTTGAACTTGGAGTGAGACGGTGCTAAGCTGCTTTTCCAGGAGTGAAATGTTCAGTGGGTGGAAGGCAAAGCCCACACTGAGGGCACGGTGCTGGAATGCTCTTCCCTTCTTGTGGGTCTAAAGCACCCCGGAGATTCCCCTGGGAGCTGAGCCTGCCCCAGATCCGTGTGCTGGGAGCAGGACAGGGGCTGCTGTGCTGCCCTCAGTCACCCCTGTGCCCTCCCTGGCTGTCCTTCTGCCCCCTGAGCTCAGCCTGGGCGAGCCAAGGCCCGGTTTCAGTTTCTATTCCAGCCCAGGAGGGGGTGGAGCTCGCAGCCCTCAGCTCCCTCTGCTCCTGCCCTTTCCCAGCTGGAATTCTGCCCTGGCAGGGTGACTCAGGTGTCCCCTCAGTGCCACACTGCAGCCCCTGCACCAGCAGTCTGCAAACAGCCCTTCCTGCTAAGCCTTTCCAGCCCTGATCCCTGTTCTCCTCCAAGGGCTCTGTTTGCCAGTCTTTGCACCAAATTGATTGCATTTATTGCTTTGGAACAGGCAGCGAGCTAAAGGGGTCAAGGTGAAGGGGTACAGCTTGGTGGAATAAATGGATGGGTGGATGGCACCAGTAACCAGGCACAGGTAGCAGCTCATTCCTGGGAAAGGGAAGTGTGATGTTCCTGGATTGAGGTGTGTGTATGGATAACCTTGGCCTCAGAAGGAAGAGCAGGTGGCAGGTATGGCAGTTTCTAAGTAGGACAGCAGGAAGTAAATACCAGGTTTTCAGTAAGACATTCCTGTAGTCCTGGTTGTTCCCTGGCACTCTGGTTGCTCTGCCTGTTCTGAGACACAAATCAGAGGATGGCACTGAGGGAAACTACCAGTCCTGGGAGATGAAATTATCATTGTACAGTGTTTTTTTTCCTTGGATGGCTTTAAGGATGTCACACGTCTTCTTTAAAGCTCTCTAAAGAGATGGGAGGTGTGGACAGCATTGTTGTGTCCCTGGGACAACAGCAGGGCTTAGTCTGAGGGTTGTTCAACCCATCAGGGAAATCTCCCGGCCCCTTCCAAGTTCAGTACTGTTGACTCTGTGCAGTGCTTTGCCACATGTCAACAAAATTCCCTGGAAGCTGTTCCCTAAGGCAGGTGAGGGGGAAGTGTGTGGGGTGTGTCTCCTCTGTCCTTGTTTTTGTCCCTCCTGCATGAAAAGGCTGTGATTTCTGGTGGTGTCATGGCCATGAGCAGTGGACCATGAACCAGGAATGTCCTCTGCTCTGGTCAAGCCATGGATGTGGTGTTGGATAGTGTTGGGATACAATGGTGAAAGGCTTAATTGGACATCCTGCTCTCTCCAGGGATATTCCTCCACGTGCTTGGGAATTCTGCCACTTTAAAAGGATCAAGAGGAACGTGTGTTTGACAAAAGCTTTATGGGTTGGTTTTAAGGTGCAATTGGTGTATAGAAAAATGACATTTTATTTTTATTCTGTAGTAGTGTTGTATTTTGAATAACTTAGATAAGTGTTCTGTTGCTGTCCTTAACAGCCCTCAGCTGGGAGTCCAGCTTTGTACAAATCCAGATTTACATTGCTGCAGTGTGCTAAGATAAGTTAAATACTCCCCTGAAAATGGAGTTTTCAGTTCTTCAGCAAGGTTTTAGAGTTGTTTTACATTTTCTTTATTTATTTCCCAGTAGTAAACACACCAGCAAACCTGTCTGTATATCCCCTAAGAAACTGTTTGTTCGCTTCATCCTTCCCTCTCCAGTGACCGAGTGCAGTTTACATTTTGACCATTAATGCAATGCACTGAACAGGAGTTTTCTGAGTTTCTGAAACTCAAAACTGTTTACAACATGAAATCTGTATCTGGGTCATGTTAAAAGGAAAAAAACCAGCTGTAAATCACCGCTGCTGTGTCTTAAGACTCTTCCTTGTGCTGCCCTGTCCTCCCCAAATGCTGGAAGAAGCAACTGAGTTCCCCCCACCCCCCCGCCTTATTTTCTTGTGAATTTACTTGCTTAGTTTAATTGACATGTTATCCCTTCACTGGAGATGTTGGATTCCGTGTGCTGTGGCAGCTGTTCTTATTCCTGATCCCCCTTTCTGGAGTGTCTGGGAGCTGCCAGGGCTGTGGAAGGAGCTGCACGCCGGGAATGCTCCGTGATTCATTCCCGGGAGTTCAGAACCTCTCTCTGCTCAAACTGCTGAGCTCGGGAGTTCTGGGCTCTCCTTTGGCTTTGTTTTAATGGCATTAAGTAATTACGTGTGCATTTTCCTTCAGCTAACTAGCCTGATAAAAGCAGGCAAAGGCAAAGGGCCCATAAATTGTGGGCTCCTGTGCTCCAGCAGAAGTGCTGCGATGGCACTGCCATGTCCCATCCCTATGCACAGCTTTAGCTGCCCTGTGGGCCGAGGGAGGCTGGAGGAGGGGTTGGTGTCACTGGTGGGCTCGGGGTGTCCCCTTGGGAATGTGGATCTCAGCTCCAGGGCAGCATTTCTAGGGAGCAGGGAGCAATCCTTGGCCCTTGAGAGCACAACCAACAGCCCTGAGACCTCGGGTGGTGTCACGGGTGACTCCTGTTCTCCCAGCCGTGCAAGTCTCTTCACTGGAACTAATCAATTTGATATTGATGCTTTGGCTGTGCCTGTCATAGTTTCAAATACAAATTTTGCATCTTCTTGGCAAAATCTCTGCCTGTGTCCTGCAGCTGTTAAGATTTCCACTGTTGATTTGTTAGCTTGATATCCATCTGATCTTTCAAGTAGGAACTGCTTGTCTTGTATCATGGAATATGCCAAGGGGAGCATTTGTGTTTAATGAATTCATCAGGTGTTTGGTGTGTGATACCATCAAACCACTTCTTTCTCTTTAGGACTTCATTCTTTCTCTATGGCGTGTCTGTGCATTCCACTTTATCTTTACTATTAATTCAAATTAAGTCTTGGTTCAAGAGTCTCTGTAATCACTGTAATGAAGTGGCTGTACTTGCCTGCTGCTTCTTGTGTATTTTAAATATTGGTCTGGGGAAGGAGAGGCTTTAATGTATTTAAAATAATCAGCAGTAACTGTGCAATAGTCCTCTGTTAATTCAGCTTTAAGAGCTCTGCTTATGAGATGACTTCTATACTATCGTGCTGTCTCACAAACTTCTGTTCATTTGTTTTCTGTTAGTCCATATGTGTCAGAGGGAAAGGTTTTCATTCCTCTTCTGGCTTGGAGTTGTGTAGTCAGCAGATCCACCTCTTTTCTCGAGTTTCCTTATTAACACTTGACAACACCCTTCTGAATTTTTGGAATTATGGCCATTCCATCCCAGGTACCCATTTAAATTAACCTGTTAGGATGAATAATTAATGATTGTGTCCTAAAATCGATCTTGTTATCTGTGCAGTTTGCCAGAGGCTCTGTGGCTGCTGGGGTCAACACTGCAGTGCTGCTTTAGGAGCAGTGACTTGTAGGACCTGTGTGGACAATTCCCCAATGCCTGGGGAGGGCAATTAGCACTCCAGGCGCCCTTGTTTGCCCATTTCACACACGGAATTGTCTGTGTCCTGGTTTCTCATGAGCTGGACCAGGTTTGTGGAAAGGCTGGGCTCTCACATCTTGCTGCTGCCCCTCAGCTGGCTGTTCCCAGAGCCTTGCAAACCACACCAGTGCCTGCTCTTGCTTTGGGATTTGTGATCAGGAACTCGGAGGTGCCTCGGCATTTCCCCCCTGGCCACCCAGTCCCAGTGTCCTCAGCACTCCTGAGCTGGGAGTTGATCCAGGATGTGTCTCCAGGATGTGGGATGGAGGAGGAGGGAGTTCTGGTCCAGGGCTGCTTCTCTGTGCTGTGATAAACAAGCAGGCAGTGAAATGGTAAATGAAGGTTAAACCTGGTTACAGCTCCACCTTCTCTGTGTTCTGGGGAAATTGGGGAAATGTTTAAAACCAGCAGATATTCATTTTCCTCTTTTGTTGCTCACACTACTCCCAGCTAAGTCTTCTTGCTAATCCTCATGTGATTAAGAGTGTTGGATGGTGACACAAAGAACTCTACAAAGTAATGCTTAAGGGTATCCCGCTGAGTGCATTTGATGCCACATCTGGGATGAGATTATAAATAAATAAATGGAAAGAAAAAAGGAACAAAAGAAAATACAACCCTGAAGTCCCACGAACTGCAACTTTTTAAAAGCCTTTGATTACACAGCGCTTGAAGAAAATGGAAGGAGTTGAGATATTTTATATAAACATATTAGAAAAGAATACAGAGTGCATTTGGAGTACAAAGACTCCTCGAGGTTTATTGGCTGGGGTTGTTGTCAGTGTGTACAAAACACACAGTCAGCGTGGCCTGTCTGTCACTGGGACATACTGAGCATTTGCAGACGTAAATCCCCATCACAAGTGAGAAACAGGACATTTTGCAACCAAATAAACCCATGCACAAACTGCGGATTCAAAGAACTTTGTGCCATCTACCAGAGCTTTGCCTGGGGCTTCTCTTCGGGATTCCAGTGGGTAAAGGGAGTTCTCAGAAAGGTTGGGGCTGGGAAAATGGTACAGTTTGGTTTGTCGCTTGTCTGCAGTGCATGGATGGCTTTGGGTGACAGGAGGCACCACGGGCACGACAACATATTATTTGAGTCCCGGGTGTTGGTCTGAGCGTGTGAGAGATTTGCTGCACCCGAAATTTAGGGGTGGGTAAATCGCCCACTGAGCTGGCAGCAGCCAAGCTCCTCCTCTGGGCTGCTTTGTGCAGGTGCCACAGGGCTGGGAATCACCCATAAAAAGTGAGAAGTCCTGGCGTTTCAGCCCAGCTCCGAGTTGTGGGAGGTGTGTGCGGTGTGCCGGGCCGGGTTCCCACTCTGCTCGGCAGTGCCGGTGCTCCTGTCCCTGCATCGACCCGTCACATCGACTCAATATTTCAAGATTTCATCGATATTTTAAATATACTAAAAAATGGGCACCGCTGCTAAATGCAAAGGGGGTTTTGGACGTTACCTGGAGTAGAGCTGGGAGAGGATAAGAAGCCTTTCGTCCTGACCCCTGGATTTGGCCCTGCAACAACGTGCTGATGGTTGGCTTTGTGTCCCTCGGGCTCGAAACTAAAACATCAGCCCCTGATTTGCATAGCCGGGCTTGTCCTGCTGTTATTCCATTTCCATTAACCTTCCCCGGTCCTCCTGCGAGGCGAAGAGGTTTGGAAATGCCGTGCTTAGTTCTTTTCTTTTGCAAGAAATAGTTAACAAATGGCGAAGTGCTGGAGTTTCTGGCAAGCCCTGTGGGTACAGAGTGTACTGGGCTGGAAATGCTGCCGAGTTTGCACAAAGTGCCTGATAGAAAAAGCACGTTTTTCTTATAAACACTGCCTGCTTAACAGAGTTGTTGCTCTTACAGAACAGCTTTAAACAGGCGCTGTTGCTTTTGAGTAATATTAAATATTTGTCTTCTGGTGAATGTTTTCATAGGAAAAATCACTGTAGATAGCAAACAAACCAATCCTTTTATTATCCACTAAAAGTGCATTTGAACTTCCTTGTTTTTATCTAGGCTGTTTCACTTGAATTTATATGTTTTTTGGGGGGTTATTCTTCACTTGAAGAAGTTTTGGGTTATTTTTCTGCCAAAAAAACAAAAGTATTTGTGCAGGTGTCTTGATTTCAAGCTGGGCTTTGTTCTTTCCCAGCTTTGTCTTGTTCTTCTGGCTTTGTGCTGACACTTGGTGGCTGTTTCTGTGGTGTTTCAAGTGACAGGAGTCACAACAGGAATGGAAAATACCAACTTAAATAAACATTTTCAGGAAGTATAAAGCAGGGGGAGTGTGGAAACCTCGCCGGGCTCAGCCCTGTGCAAACGTTCCCTGAGCTCTGGCAGGGGGTTTATGGAACGCACACAAGTGAGGCTGGAGATTTATTTGCTGGGCTCCTCTGCACTCTGAGATGCTGAGAACACACACATGCAGGGTGTCTGAAAACTGTTTTGTGCCCGATCTGGGGGCATTCATTTATAACCAGCATCAACTGGTGTTGTTATTGTTCAGAGTGATGGGTGTGCTCTGAATTCCAGGCTCTGTCACCATTCCTTCCATGATCCTGCAGTGTATATTTTCCTTTTTTCCAGCTGTCTCTGAGCTCAGCTGGGGAGGAGATGCATCTTTATTTATTTATTTATTCTTTTTGTAGAAGAACAGGATGGATAAGTGGCCACTTTGGAGCCAAGTTGTGTTTTTTGAACTGCAGTGGCTGCTTTACGGTCAGGGATGAAAATGGCTGAGCTCTCTAAGCAGATTTGTAGTGTTGGAAAAGGAGGACAACATTAATTTAACTTATTTATCTCTTAAAATAAAAACATTATTTAGTTTGGTTTGTTACTTTTAATCCATCCTTATTATTTTACCAAAATATTTTTGGTGGGGCTGTAGATGGTCCAGTTGAATCTCCCTTGTGTTTGCTAGATCTGAAATAAGGGATGTCTTTCTTTTCTTTGCACTGGTATTTACTTACCCATTCCCATTTCATGGAATCATGGAATGGTTTGGGTTGGAAGGGACTTTAAAGCCCATCCAGTGCCACGGGCAGGGACACCTCCCACCAGCCCAGGGGGCTCCAAGTTTATCCAGCCTGGCCTTGGGCACTCCCAGGGATGGGACAGCCACAGCTTCTCTGCCCAACCTGTGCCAGGGCCTGCCCACCCTCCCGGTCCCCCTATCCCATCCCTGCCCTCTGGCAGTGGGAAGCCATTCCCTGTGTCCTGTCCCTCCATCCTGTGTTTCATTCAGGTCATCTCTGAGTATCCACTTGGAAGAAACTTTTTGGTGGGTGAAAGGTGGAGGGGGAGGGACAGGTTTGGTTTTAGATCCCGAATGAGCAAAGTGTTTATCCCTTCTGTAACAACAAGGAAAATCTAATTACTTAATGCTTAACAAATGAGTCAAAGAAAACCTTAATCCAGCCCTTTTCTTTTGAGTCAATTAAGGGGGCATGTCCTTATTTAAATATCTAACGAGATTCTGGCAAATTTGATTAAACCTGCTACGAAAAGCTTGTGAAATGCAGCAGAGGTGAAGGCAGAATTACCCTGCAATTGAGCATAAATAACTATCATTATGAAATAGCAGTGCTCAGCCACGGAATATGTGATTGGTTTTGTTTTCTTCTTTGCTTCTTTTGCGGGGGTTTGTTTGGGTTTGGGTTTTTTTTTTCTTGTGAGAAAAGTCAGTGTCCTGCAGCGTGCCCTGGGAATTGTGTCCCGGGAGATGCTGTGCAGGCAGATACTGCCAGAGGAGGGGAAAAGGGAACTGGTGTTTGCTGGTAACCTCTCCAGGCACCCAGGGGAGAAAACATCATAAGGAAACTTATTAGAGGCTGACAAATTTCGATTGGAAATGCAAGATTTGGAAACACGAGGCCGGTCTGAAAGGAAGCTGGAAAATTGTCCCTGTAAATCAGCCTTTTCCACTTGACGTGCTGCGTTTTGGGAGCCCCCGGGTGCTGCTGCTCTGTCCTGCCACACTCCCCCCATGCTTGTAAAGCTGCCCTTGCCTTGGCACTGGGTAAATGATTAGCAAGAAACAAGGAATACTTGGGAATGTTAATTGTAAATCTAATTATTTCCTTTTGAAATCAACCTGAAGCAAAGTTGTGGAGAGATGTGGGGGTACAAATCACCTGCAGGAGCTGGGAGGGGGGTGGTGGTATGGGGAACAAAGGGGGTTTCCAGGGGCATTTCTAACACCTTCTGGAGGATAATTGGAACAGGGATGTTGTTTCAAAACACTCCACAGGTTTATTTAAAATGTGTTTTCATTTAGAATCGTTGAGGTGGGGAAAGACCCTTCAGGTGGGGAATATTTTGCAGCTGATGCGTTTCTCCTCAGAAATGGTTTTAATTTCCACGTCTGAACTTTGGATCAAAAACTCTGCTAGGAAAACTGAAGGAAATTCTGATTTGGATCCCTGAGTCTTCCTGAGGAGCTCTGGTGTGCCAGTGCTCAGGGAGGTGTGTGAGGAGAGCTGCTTTAGGACTTACACCTCTTTAGACACCCAATTAAAAACCCAACCACAGCAGCAAACACCCTTCTCCCCCCAACATGTCACACCCGGGTTTAAATGATCAGCTCCTGTCTTTGTTTAACTGATTTTTTAAATTTAAATATCTCCATTTTAATGGCCAAAGCACTATAATGTCAACACTGACTATCTGTGGCTGTGAGAAATGACTCCAAAAGAACCAAGGGAGACTCTAAAGTCAGTAACAAAGAGGGAAAATACAATTTTCGAGCAATGTGTCCTGTGAAGAAGCAAAAACATGCATGTTTTTCCTACAAATCCTCTTGTTCTGCTGCTGCTAATTCAGGGACTCCTTTGCTGTTTTCTCAAATAGCTGAGAAGTTACACCAAACGTTGCAGGATAGAAATGCTGTTCTACCAAAGCACAAACAGCTGGATCTGCGAGCCTGGGTCTGCAAAACCGGGGAGTTGGGATTATTTAATGGAGGGCATAAAACCTGCAGTGCATTGTTCCCGACTCTCTGGTGCTGTGTGTGTGTTGAAGGTGTTTGTGAGCAGAGCTGCTGATCGTGGAGAGGAAGAGACATTTTCTAAACGGGGTCAGAAACGAGTCCCTCCCACCCCCTCTCGGCATCTGATACATAAAAAGGATCTCTCTGCTCGTTCTGCCTCAGCAAACCACGAGCAGAAAAGCTGTTTTTAACTACATGACATATTTAGTAGTTGCCTTGCCAAAAAAACTTTTTCCTTTCAAACTGGAAATAGTGGGTTTTTTTTTGTTTTTTGGGTTTGTTTTTTTGTTCTGAAATAATGATCTTTTTATCTACATTGCATTTTTCTCTCAAGCTGGTCCCTTCTTCGTAGAAGTTTATTTTTGTAAGGCTTTTCCAGATTTAGGAACTGCATTTGATGACTCAGAGGATTTTTTTCCCCTTTGCTTTATGCCAGGTATGAGCAGCTGTGTACTTGGTAATTAGCTCACTCTGCCTTTGCTAAACCACTGTGTTCTGGCTGAGGGGGGAAAAGTGCTGATTTCTTTCTTTTTTATCCTATTTGCTTTTTGTGCTCAGCCTACAAACCCAGCTTTACCAGGCTCTTGAAACAGCCAGAATATTTAAACAGAGCATCCAAGTACAACTGGAGAACTGCTGTAAATAATCCTGGTTTTCCCCCTCTGTGTTCACTTTCTCTGACCAGGGGAATTCTGGACACTGTTGTAGGAGTGCAGAGGCAACAAAAAGCAGATGGTTCTGGTGAGTGAAGCCACTCTGACTTGGCTGAAGGTGTTCTCTAATTTCTGTCATCCTGCCTGATGGGCATGAAAGGCTTTTTTAGACCCATTGAAGTCCCAACTGTTTTCGTCTAACATTTGATCTCTGCTGCCCTTAAAAGCAGAACTATCTCTGATGTTTTTAAGGACCTCCTTATGCTTGTGGTTTGTTGCCCACTGTGGTTTGCTCAGAGCTGTGACTGCCCCATCCTGGGAGTGTCCAGGGCCAGGCTGGAGAAACCTGGAGCAACCTGGGCTGGTGGAAAGTGTCCCTGCCCATGGCAGGGGTGGGATGGGATGGGCTTTGGGGTCCCTTCCCACCCAAACCACTCCATGACTGTTATAACTCAGTGATGAACAACATCCATAACTGTGGGCAGAGTTGGATTCGCTTGAACTCGAGGGAGCAGAGCAGCAGCTGGAGCTCCAGCAGCCCAGCTGGGGGTGTGCTCTGGGCAGGCCTGTTAATTAGAGCTGAGGAGGAAGTGAGGAGGTGGCACTTCAGGGAAGCTGCAGCAGGTGTGTCTGTGGCCACCTACAGAAGATGCTGAAGGTGTTCTGCATGGACCTGTGTTTGATAAAATAGACTCTCCAGGATGCACAAGAGATTCAGTTTGCTGTTGTTTCATTAAATGAGCAGCTGCCCTGTTGGAGTCTTGTTATTTTAGAGCTGGTTTTACAGTGCCTAAAGCTGAGTTTTCTCTGCAAGCTGCATAAAGCAAACCTGTCTCCTTGTCCATGTGTGGATTCTTCTGTGGTGAGATCTTCATGTCTTCTGTGTCAGACTGGCCAGTGTCCTGCCCAAATACCTTGCCAGGGCTGTGACAGCTGATCCAGGAGCTGTGATCCCAAAGTCCTGTCACTGGATGGGTTCAGGAGGAGAAATCACTCAGCAACAGCCTGGTGCCACCTCCCCTCCACCAGGATGAGGGACCTGCCCAAACTTCTGCCAAACAGAATTGCAACTTGCAGCCTTTGCAATATCAGGAATGGGTTTTTTTGGCTCAATGTTTGACACTGAAGACTGAAATAGGTAGAAGACTTCTTTTAGAGGGGAGGTGACAGCAGCATCCCCAGGTGGGTCTGTGCACATTGCCATTGCACGTGGCCTTGCTTTGTTCTCATTTCTGGTGTTGTGGAGCAGAGTTTGACAGAAATGCTCTGGTTTGGTGTGCATTCTGATTTATTTTGGTGTGCATTCTGATTTATTTTGGTGTGCATTCTGATTTAGTCTAGTGTGGTTCAGTGTACACTGAAGGCAAGTGAAGTTCCCAGTGTGGAGGGAGATGACTAAAAATTGCAGCTTCCTCTGTGGTGATCTATATTTGATTTAAACTCCAGGGAAGTTTCATGAAAATCTAAGCTGAAAGCACAGAACGCTTCGAAAGCGAAGCACGAGACAAGTTTTGTGGCCGAGCTTTGTTAAACTCTTCCTCTGTAGACTGGGCTTTGTAGGTGCAGTGCCTGGATTTATCCTCTCCTTGTGAGTGGCACAGGGGGAGAAAAAAGACTTTTCCAGAAGGAGTGGGCAGTGCTGTGGCTTTGGGGCTTGGTGTTTGCTTTCCTTTCCCTCTCCCATTCCCAGGGCAGGAATGTGGGCCTGAGCTCTGCCCCCTGCCCTGTGGGCTCCCTCCTCGAAGGGGCCTTTGGTGCCCAAGCCCTTCTCAAAAGTATTTGCCAACTTGGAAGAAGTTTTCCTTACAAATGAGGGTGTTCTACACAGAGAGGGTGTTTGCCAGGGCTCCAGGGCAGGTTCCTCTCGGGAACTGTGGAGGGACAGCCCTTTGGCTGGTGGTTTGTGGTTCCTTTGGAGGCCCGGAGGGTGTTTGTGTGTACCCACACAAATCCAGGGGCTCGGTGTGCGGGAGCGCCGGCCCTGGGATGGAACACTGAGCATCTGTTGTGCTTCACATTCAATTACCTCGGCATCTTCATAAAAACACCCAGGACTGTTCACAGTTAATGAGTGTTTAACTTTATTAAGGTGCACACTCGGGCTGCATGTGGGCACGTGGATCCAAACATACTTGGAGTTGGCTAATTGGGCCCCATTCATAGTGCATTAAAAACCAGTGCCTTTACTATTGCTCTGCATTGTGCCTCGTGCCTTTGGCCTCTGAGAGGTGTTCATTTTGGCACTGGCTCTGTTTTTAATCATTTTTTCACTATTTGAATTGGCATGTAGGATGGAGAGGAGTAAACAATCCCAACTATTTTAAACTATATTTAACATCTGTTTTTTAAGATTGGATGAAAATCGGCTTAAACCTCCTTTGTGCCAACATTGGAACAGCGAGTAAGAAAAGAATTACCATTTGAAAAACAGAGAATTTTAGGACTCTGCAAGCAAATTGTTTTGATTAATTCGTATCACCTTGAGCTGATGGGACTTTATATTAAAATTTATTCCTTACTTTAGGGAACAGATCTTTCCTCAGTGGGTGTTCCTGTGACTGTGGCAGTGCTTTTGCTTTAGAAAATTGTCACTTTTGTTGTCTGTCATGGTCTCTGTAAAATACCAGCATAAGCTGGTGTGAATCCACCTGGATTGTGCAATTTTCTCACTGTGTAGGAGGGATGCAAACAAGGGGCAGGCCCAGGGAGTGACAGTCCTGGGACCCCCGAGCAGGTTGGGCAGAGAAGCTGTGGCTGCCCCATCCCTGGGAGTGTCCAAGGCCAGGCTGGACAGGGCTTGGAGCACCCTGGGCTGGTGGGAGGTGTCCCTGCCCATGGTAGGGGGTGGAATGAGTTGAGTTTTAGGTCCTTTCCAACCCATTCCACGAGGCTGTGATCCTACAGGACCATCTTCTCCTGCCTGGCCTGAGGTCATGCTCAACCAGCCTGATGGGGCAGCTGGGACACGCTGGGTGTTGTGAACCTGGACTGCAGCAAGGCTTTTGGCAGCATTTCCCATGATATCCTCACATTCAAGTGAGTGGAAGAATGGTGCTTCTGAATCAGGGAGAGGAGAGGACCCTGGTGCACTGTAGGTATAAACCAACACAGAGCTTGGTTGTTGTCTTGAATTTTCCACCCACACCTTCCCCTACCTTAAAACTGGGCTCTAAAAAAATGCCTTTTTTAGCTTTGGCTGGAAGCCAGATGGACACTCCTGAGAGAAACTGGTGCCAGGACAGGAAAATCTCGGCAGGGCTTGCAATTTCTGCTTAAAAGCTTGGCTTAGACCTCAGCGCTGGGGAGGCTTTACCCAACTTGCTGGGGGGAACACGAGCCGTTCAACAGTGTTTCCAGTTAAGAAAGTTATTAACTACCCCTGGCCCTTCATCTTCAAGCAGCAGCTGTTCAAATCAAAACTTGAGCAGCTTATCTAAACCAGGTGGCATGAAAGGAACTCGAGTGTGTGGAGGGAAATAAGTTTTGTCTCCAGGCAAACAGATTGTTGCAGAGTTTATCTGTGGCTCTGGAGACCCCGCGAGCCGCGGCCGGGCTTTGGGAGAACCATCAAAGGCACCTGGAAGCCAGTCAAGCAGCCTGTTAGTAGCACAAAATAGCAGCAGAGTGCCTTATCCCAGCTGAAAACCTGGGCTATGGATTTTGGAGAGCAGTGCTCAGTAATGCTGAGCAAAACCCAGGGCTGCAGAACTGGGCTCGTGCTTTATTCCTGCCGGGCTGGGCCTGGGCGGAGCAGGGAATGCCACGGGGGGACTGTGCATGTGGAATGCTGTGTGGGAATTGTTATTAAAGCCTGCCAGCCTGGCTGGGGCTGAACACCCCGATCCTCACACGCTGAAATGAATCACATTTGTTTAGTCTGCTTGAGCAACCAGCATTCCTGGGGTCAAATAAAAATTCCCCACAAAGCACATGGAGCAGCTCAGCCACTAATTGCCTGACTGCACAGTCCCATTTTTGTGCAGCACCCCCGTGTTTGAAAGGGAGAAAAGAGGAAGGGAATCAGTGGGTATGGACTAGATTCATAAAATCCAGACACTGGAATAATGTTGCTTTATTCCTGGTACCCAGCAGGAAGAAGATTGTTAAGGAGAAGTTTTAAGATCTGCAGGAGCTTCCCCAGTTTTCCTGCTTGGTTCTGCAGTGGATGTGTCCAAACCCTCCGAGAGGGTTTTCCTGTTAGGACCTGGCAGGCTTTGAGGTTTATAAATATAAGGGGCAGTAATTGCAGAGGTTTGTGTATTTATAAGGCACTGTACTGTATTTATATTGCTGTCTTAATAGGTATTAAAATTACAGATGGACCATGATATGAAAATAACTTGCTGCAGGAGCAGTTCCCCAGGATACCTGGTTATTCCCTGCAATTTATAGGGAAAAATGTATGACAAACCGTGTCTGCTGCTGAGGTTGTGCTCTCCTCCTGAGTCTGCTCTTGGAAGGTCTGTGAGAGAAAAAATGCAGTAATTCTAAAAGCTATTTTGCTTATCATTTCAGGGGAAGTTCAAAATGGAGCAGGGATTGGGGTGATTAGGAGGCTGTCATTACCTGTCCTTTTCAGAGTGGTTTATTGGAGAAAAAAAAGCATTTTATGGCATAATCTTTTTCTTTTCTGTGTTTAAATTTCACTCGGAATGGTTTAAGAAAATGAATAATACTCTGTACTTTTCTGATGACTTTCCCTGTTTATCTAATAAGTGTTGGAAAATCACTTTGGCATCAGGATACGAACTAAAGAGCAAAACAAACCCACTTTTCTCCTGTTTGCAATTTGACAGGGACTTCCTGAGCACTTACTACAAAACTCGAAGGTTTGTGTTCATGTGTTACCTAAGAGTAACCAAGGGGTCAATTATTAGCAGAGGAAGATACTTTCAATAAATACAAGTGTGTCTCATGTAGGTTTCTGGGCCCATGGTGGGGCTTAGCTGTGCTTTAAAACACACCTGCAGGAGGTTTTTTCTCAGGGTTGGAGATGAACATCTCCTGATGGTGCTCCCTGTGCTTTGCACTGAATTCCATGGGTTGTCCCTGGGATAACCATGAGCTGCCCCTTGG
Source organism: Scytalopus superciliaris (assembly GCA_013400415.1). NCBI lineage: Eukaryota > Metazoa > Chordata > Aves > Passeriformes > Rhinocryptidae > Scytalopus > Scytalopus superciliaris. Next base: position 257,549 of record VXBX01007236.1, read on the forward strand.
AGTTCAGGGTTTGAGATCTCTGGGAATCCACCAGCTCCAAAGTGTTTCCCATCCTCCCGGAGCTGCCTTGGCTGGATGTGTTGGAACAGAAAGCTGAAGGATGCAGGGAAATGATCAAAAACCTATTCAGGTCATTGGGTTCAAACTGAGAGGGGAAATTCAGGGTAGATACACAAAATAGCCCTTCCCTGTGAGGGTGGGCAGGCCCTGGCACAGGGTGGGCAGAGAAGCTGTGGCTGCCCCAGCCCTGGGAGTGTCCCAGGCCGGGTTGGACGGGGCTTGGAGCCCCCTGGGCTGGTGGGAGGTGTCCCTGCCCATGGCAGGGGGGGGGGTGGGGGCGGGGTTTAAGGTCCCTCCCAACCCAAACCATTAAGGGATTCTATAATTTATGATATTTTTACCTTTTTAATAATCCTTTCCCTCCATAAATCCCACCAGCCCTCCAAGCTGCCTTAGAAAGAATCTCCCAAGTAATTTTATTGCTTTGAATTTCTTGTTAAATCTCTGTTTTCTCAGGCCGTTGTTTCCTCTTTGCTTTCCTTGTGAGAGCAGCCCATGGTCAGTCCATGGCCAGTCCATCCCTTCCCACCTCTGACCTTCCCATTGGGCTGGTCTTTATTTTCACTGGTCTTTATTTCCTTCTCTGGTGAATCTGGGCTGGAGTTCAAACAGCAGCTCTGGTGACATTTTTTGGTTGCCTTACCCAGAACTTACAGGTTTTGCCATCAGTCAGAGCAGATCCACCCCAAAGCTGACTTTATCTTTGTTAGTTCAGAAACCTGAGCAGGTAATGCTTAAACACCAATTGCCTTGGGGGATCTGTGTGGGTTAATTGTCTTTGTGCTGGGCTCTGGTGGTTTTGCTGCCCCAGTTCGGGTAACACTTGCTACTTTTTTCTATTTTTTAACCACTTGCTTATTTGTTTTCCCTCTTCAACTCTCCCATTGAGTGAGGGAAGAACTCTGTCAGCTGTAAAAATATTTGACTGTACTTTGCAAATATGTCTATTTGTTTAAACTGAGAAATACTGTCACTAGAAAAAGGCTGAGTGGAAGATGATGAGCACCAGGGATATCTCATGGCGTTTAGTCACATTAGGGAACTTTATTTGTGTGAAGGGAGACCAAAATTTTGAATTATTCAGCTTAGGAAGTCTGTAGATCCTATTAAAAGACCTGCTTTGGTTTGGAAACACATTAGTGTGTTGGTGTTGTAAGAAGATAAATGTATTTAAGTGCCTGGGCTAAATGGGGTGAGTCCCAGGGTAGCTGGAGGTGGGCACTGATGGGTTTGGGGTCCTGGGCTGGGGTGTTGGGGTTTCTTTTAGTGCATAAGTGGTCTTTGTTTAGTCCAGACTCACAGTGTGGCTCCTGCTCCCTGGAGGGGGGTTCCTCAGCCTCTCTCAGGGGGAATTGGCACTCCTTGGGGTGAGCCAAATCTGAAACGGTGCTGTCTTTATCTGCAGTGATGTCTGGGTTGTGCAGTGACCCTGTTTGCCCACAGTGCTCTCAGCTTTCAGGGTTTATCTTCTCCTTGGTGACTCCTGGCAAGCAATTCAACCCCTGAACCTGGTGGCTGTCCCTTCTCTCCCTTCCCTCTCCCACTTAAAGGGTAAGAGAACTGATTCCATAGGCAGCATCACCCTTTATAGGTTTCCCACTGTTGCTGGCACTCTCTGCTCTCTCGGGCTCCTGCATTTCACAGGATCACTGAGAATGGAAAAGATTTACCCCACCCTGAGCCCAGTGCCCAGCTTGTCACCAGCCCAGAGCACTGAGTGCCACATCCAGTTATTCCTTGGACACTTCCAGGGGTGGAGACTCCAAACCTCCCTGGGCAAGCCCCTTCCAGTGCCTGACCACCCTTTCCAGGGGGAAATTCCTGCTGAGGAGAATTGTCCCCTGGTGATGCTCAGGCAGCACTGTCTGCACACACAGAGATACCTGCTCAGGTACCTGGGGGGTGTCTGAGGTGCTGGAGGTGCCAGCAGGCAGGAGGGTGTTTGAGAAAAAAGGGAATAAAGAACAAACCCACTGGATGCTCAGAATGGCCATTCTTAACTCATAGTCATTGTTTGAGGTTGCTCCTTTTGGCAGGTCAGGTGTGGAAATCCAGAGCTTCTGTGTAAGGGAAAACTGTCTCAGGATTTCCTGCTTAAAATGGGAAAAAGGAGTTGTTGTTATTATATTCTAATAACTCTTCCAAGTCCTGCTCTTGAAACAAAGCCTTGTGGATGGTGTAAGGCACTCTGCTAAAAAAGTAATTAAATTTGTAGTGAATAATAGTTTCTGCTTTTGTAATCTGCATAATTGTTGTGTTAATTCTAACAATACTTTTTTGTTAAGAGTTAATGGAAGTGGGTTTAAGGGATTCACTCATGTAAAGGATACCTGGTAGCAGTGGGAATAGGGAAGCACTGCCTGTGATCACCCTGGGCAGAAATAGATGCCTTTAAGACATGTAAGAAAGAAGGAGTAAGGGGGGGAAAATACTCTAAGCCACTTTTTTTTTTTTCCTTGTTATGCTTTGGTTTTGCTTTTTTTATTTGTTGCCCAAAAGTACAACTCAGACTTTTCTTAATTACCTGCCCTCTGCGAGGGAAAACAGGAGCTGCACTTTGTCCAAAAAACAGGGTAAAACCACTGGCACAACAAACCACTCCTTGGCATCGACACACATGTGTTTGAAATCCATGTCCAAGGCTGCCCTGGGTGTGAAGGGCATTCCTGAAGCCACCAGGGAAACACTGTGACTGTTTTTAGGAGGGGCTGCACTTATGGAACAGGTATTTATTACCTGCTTTTCTCTCATTATTCTCACTGTTACTGCACTCGAGCTATTACAGGAATAAGACGCAGCAAAAAGGTGCCTTGAGTGTCTCCAGGGAGTCCCTTTATCAGCCCAGTTATCCCACAGGGCATGGACTGGGCTTGGCTCCAAAGGCAGTGACTGGAATTTGGAGGGTTCTGGGCAAGGGCCCTACAGGTGGAGACAAGATCTGATCCCCACACGTGTGCAAGGACTCATCTTGCAGACAGCAAGGAATTGTTCCATTTCCTGGGATCTCTTTAGGAGAGAGGCCTGCCAACATATGGAACCCATTCCCTGGACAGGCCGTGCCAGGTTTCTTTGGGCACGTCACGAGCTCTGGGAGGGTTTCAGTCCTGGCATTGTAACCAGGGCTGGGAATTGGCTTCTGCTGCTTTCTCTTTTCCCATCCTGGGCCATATGTAGGTTTATGTGCATGGGTTTTCTGGAGCTGTCAAAGTTGTGTGGAGCAATTTCAGACCCCTGGAAGTCCATAAAGCTGAGGCCTTGCTGATCTCTTGAAACGCGGGGCTTTTCTTGCAGTTAGTGGTGCCCAAATTGCACCCAGGCCTCAGGCTCATCATATACTGGGTTATAAACATACAGTTTAGCAAGACACATTAAAAAAGCAGAATTATTTCTCTGTCCTTTGGGAGCTGTGTCTTTGTTTGTACTGCAACTCAGGCTGTCTGATGAGCATTTCTTAGGGATTCTAAGCCAGGCAAATTGCTGTGCTGGCCTGGGAGCAGCTCCTGGAGCTCCTGAGATCCCTGTTCTTGAAACTTCAGAAATTCTGCTGCAAACAGAAATCCTGGAGATGAAGATAAGCACAGTGTTGGTGTCACTCCAGGTGTTCAGGAGAGGCCCCGGGGGAATTACTGCTTTATTTCTGTTTTACATCACTCGGGTCTGGGAAACAAGTGCAGAAGTGTTGGATCTGGCCCTCTCTTGGTTTCCATAACAGGAATGCTTCGTGGCTCTCATCCCTAAGGCCTTCTCAGTGTGCTCTTGTAAAGCTTAACACCCTGGTGGGTAACGTTGGTATAAAATAGTGGCTGTAAATAAAGGGTCTGAGGTGGTGCCAGTCAGGGCAGTGCCCACCAGGCATCTCTATCCCCTGGGGCACCTCTCCAGTGGTCAGGAATTGTTCCCCATGGCCGGGACTGGAGGGGATTTTCAGCATCATTGTATGGTTTGAGGGTGGAATAAAGTCTTGTTGGCACCTCTTGAACTTTGTTTGGAGATAGAAGCATAGAATCACAGGATTGTTGGGTTTGGAAGGGACCTCAAAGCCCATCCAGTGCCACCCTTGCCATGGGCAGGGACACCTCCCCACCAGCCCAGGTGGCTCCGAGTTTATCCAGCCTGGCCTTGGACACTCCCAGGGCTGGGGCAGCCACAGCTTCTCTGCCCAACCTGTGCCAGGGCCTGCCCACCCTCCCAGCCAACAATCCCTTCCCAATATCCCATTTAAACCTCAGTTCAGTTTGAAATTCTTCAGCTCTTGACTGAATAATATCTGTGGAGAAAAAAAAAAAAAATTGGAGTGGCTTACCTGGAATAAGCACAGTGATATAATTTATTAGGAATTTTTAAGTGCTGCTCGGTGTTAAAATTGAGGAGTTTGAACAGGCAGGGACTTGATGGAAACAGTTGGATCATCTTTCCGAGTTAGCAGAGCTGGTCCTGTGTAGGTGGACTCTTTAAAATGTAAATCAGGCTAAAATGAGCTGTTAAAAGCATACTGTGAGTAGGTTTTGTTGGATTTGTTTGTGATCAAATAACGCAGGGATTTGGGAAACAGAAGAAGCAAAAATCCCTCCTTTCTGGATGGTTTTTGAGAAGCAACAACAATGTAATATCTGCTCCCTCGGGAGCTGCCCCGGACACTGCACACCTGGAGCTCAGGCCGGGCGGGATCCTGCACAGCATCCACTTGGATTCCAAGGCCTTTGGAGAGGGAACTAAACCAGTTTCCCATCCCTGTGAAAAGTCAAATGTTGTGCCTGATGATCCCCCGGTTGGGAGAACTTGCTGCAGCCAGATGGGGCTTGGGTTTTATAGGGAAGCTGTTTAATTATCTGCCTTTCTCCTGCCTTTATGGGCTCACAATGAGAGAGTTTGGAGACATTAAGTGTTTTATTAGACTGACTGTCGTTATTAACGGCATTACAGGGCAGGTGGTGCTTTTAAATCAAATTTGGCTGCTCTCACAGTGGCTGTGTTTAGTGCTTTAGGGAGGGGATGGGGTGAAGCTGAGGATAAACCGGGGAGTTCCACACCGGTGTCAGTGCCTGGGTAAGAGACAGGCTGGGGAGCTCCAGACTCGAGTGCTCTTGAAACCCCTCTATGTCTTTTTAGTGGTTTTACAGCCTCTTCCTTGAGTGGAGAGCACAGGATTTAATCTGTGACCTTTTGGTACTGTAAGGATTATATATTTTTTTGGTTTGTTTTGTGGAAAGGAATCACAATTCCTGTGAATGTCAGAAGTGATAACTCCACTGAGTGTCAGGAGCCAACTGACACCTGTGTTGCTGCTTCTATTTCTGAACTCTGTTTGCAGCCTCTTTCTGGGAAAATTGCACTTTATTAAGACACTCAGAGCAGCCTGGGAGGTGTCCCTGCCCCTGGCAGGGGAGGATGGGATGGGGCTTTAAGGTCCCTTCCAACCCAGCCCATTCCAGGCTTTCAAACTTTCCTGCCAAAATGGGATTGATCTGCACTCCTGTAGCATTACCTGCATTAATTCAGCCATCCTTGTCTTCTCCCCTGGCTATTTAACCTATTAAAACTTGCACGGTGTGTTTGGAGATAATGGGGTGTGCTGAACAAATTGCTCTGTAGGTTTGTGACAGAACTCCAGGAGAAACAACTGAGGGATAAGTCCAAGCTGGAATATTAATGGTATCCAGAGCAAACAATTGCCTGTGCATTGCAAAGTAATGGGAATACCTGTTTTGAGAAGTCACCCAAAATCTCTTTCAGCCTGTGATAAAGACAATAAAATAACGTTAAAGTGCAGTATAATTAGTTCATGTTTTAATTTAAATTCTGTGCAGTGGGTGTTGCCTAGTGCACCAGATGAATTGCTGAAGAGTAATATTTTCTCCAGGCTGATCAGGAGCCTTTCCCAGGTGCATCCCCAGACTGTGCCGTGGGATCAGGATGGATGCAGGATGAGCCTGGATGCAGTGGCTGTTGTGGGCATGGGCAGGCATTGGCACTCCCACCAGTCCTTCATTCCAGAGGCCCTTTCACTTCTGCTTTAGCTCAGACTTCCTTCTCTCCAACTTCCAGGACTGGGTTTGTCTCTCTGGCAACTTTTTGATTTAAAAAAATAGGAATCTGCGCTGCAAATGGGTGTGAAAGTTTGAAATGCCAGCCCTGTGTGCAGGGAAGGCGGGGTGGGAGTGTTTGAAACTCTGCATTTCCTGCCGGGGGGGTTGTGTCCAGTTTCTCTCCATGACAGGAAAGTGCAGGAAGAATTAATTGATAAATTGAACAAGATGTTGTTGTGAAGGAGTTGGTAGTTGCTGGGCCCTTCCCCGTGTTCTGGTGCCAGTCCTGGTCTCCTGGAAAAGGCACCTTGTGCTCCCTTCCGAGGTGGGACCTGCATGGAGCTGGTGACCAAAGTTCAGCCCCCTCTTAGGCAGAGTCTGGGCAGGTTTGGGTGCCACTGGATGAGCAAGCCTGGAATTTAAGGAGGTGGCTTCTCCAGCAGCAGGGCTGTGCTCTGTGTGCAAGGCTTGGTTTAAACTCTTCTTCCTTGAGGGCTTCAACCCTCACATGAAGCACTTTGGCAGCTGTGACAGCACAGAGCTGATGAAACCTGGGGGGCTTTGCCATTCCACAGTGTCCTGGATGGGGATGTGTTCCACCTGATTCTGATAAGGCTTTAATATGTCCATCAAACCCCTGTGCCTCAGCTGCCCTGTGGGACTGATGGACAGCATTCCCAGTGTTTCAGCTTCAGGCAGGTTTTGGGTGGAACCCTGAGTCCTTGCAGTGAACTGCTCTGTGCAGGCTCCTTCCCACCCTTTTTTTGTGGTGTCCTTCCTCAGGATGACAGGGGAGATGCTTGGAGTGCCTCCAGACACCGAGACACCCTGGAGGCATTCATGTAGCCATTCATGATTTATGGCCTTGGGAACAAAGGTCTTACCTTTCTGCAGAAGTAAAAGAAAACAAAATGAGCAGAAAGGCCAGAAGATGAACAGTGGTGTGTTTCTGGTTTTAAATCAAGTGAGAAATCAACAAAACAAACCATTTATTACTGATCTATAAAACAGAGTTTCAGCCAGTCGTAGGTTGTGCTTCTGCTATTATTATGCTCTTATTATCCCTTCATAAAGCAGCTGATAAAATGATTTTCTCTGCGTGGATTTTTTGATTAAGCTCTTTTAGCCTGGTTTTTTTTTTCCTTTGGCTCCCAAAACTTTACAACCACTTTATATGAGAAGAGAGGCTTTTGTAACCATCACTGGTTTGTGTTGTAGCTCATTTTGTGCTATAAACACACCAGCACTCCCAGGCCTCTTGGTACTCACTTTTCTTTAGTCAGTGCACAAAAAAAAGCCCAAATGTTATTGTTTGAAGTGTTTGGGAGTTATTTCTGGCAGGGAATGTGCCTTGTCCCAGCCTGGCTGGCTCTGCTGGGCCCTGTTCCCTGCCAGAGGTTGGATCCCTGAGCTCCTGCCTGCCCTTGTGGGGCTGAGGCACCTGAGGACAGGGACCTCCTGCCATTCCTGCCTGGATGCAGAGCCGCGGGGAAAAGCGGGAATTGTGCCTTTCTAGAGTACAAAAATCCCTTTCAGACCAAATGATCTTCTCACTGGGGGCAAGTGGGCAGTTCTGGGTTGCTTTGCTGTGGCACCTCCACTATCAAACACCACTTCCATACCTATGGATGTTTGATGGATCCTGCAGGCTTTCCCTTCCAAGCCAGGCTTTGCTTCCCTCAGCAGCAACATCTGCTTTGGCTGTAAGGAGGAATAAAGCTGAGCACTTCTTCAGAGCTATGGCTCTTCTGCAAATATCTTAAGCCATTTTCTACCATTCAGGAAGAAAGTTTAGATTGTTTTATAGAAAAATTCCTCTGCAAGTTTCACTTAATCAAACCCTAAAATCTTCCTCTGCCACTCCTGCTGTTTTCTGTTGGAGCCATTTTTATTGGCTGTGCTTTCAGGAATTAGGCAGTGGTTATTGCTCATTAGGGGAGGGCTTTCCCATACTCTCCACGAGTTGTGTGTGAGAGAAAATAAAGTTCTTACCAGAGCTGGGGGGCTTTTTTTTGCTTGAATTCAGATTAATCAGCTGTGGCAGGAGTTGCTGTTTGAATCGTTTCTACCAAGGTCATGTTTGAGCATCCCCAAAAGGGCTGGGAGGCTGTGCCTGGGTGGGTGTGCCAGGGACTGTGCATCGTCCTGGGCATGAAGAGTAGGTGAGCCAGGGACTGTGCATCGTCCTGGGCATGAAAAGCCACCCAGCCCTGGCAGGGAGGGGGATGTGGTGCTGTCCTGGCTGTCCCTCCCCCGTGTGGGCAGGGCACACTTTCCTCTTGCTCTTTTCAAGAGGCCATTTGCTGGGTTTTGTCAAAAAGAAAAGCCTCCTTTTCCCTCCTCCCCCTTTTTTTTTTTTTGAGCAAAAGCTCTCCAGGCCCTGTGAATTATTAAGATCTGTTAGCACAGTTGCTCTTTCGTGGGGAAATTGGCTGTCAGAAGTAGCAGGAGAGCTCTTAGAAGTCTCTTTGCTTTTGATTAAGTGGAGCAGTTGGATGGGTAACAGATCCCAGATTTTATGTGACAGCTCCTCGTTTCTGCACAACCTGTGCCATGAGGAGGGCTCCGAGATGTGCCTGTGGGAGCACAGGGAGCTGTCCTCGTAGGCACAGCGTGCACACACACACAGAGTCACACTGGGCTTCTCCCTGAGCACACAACATCACCCCCTCTCCATGGAGAGGCAATTCCTGCCGGCTCTTCCCTCCTGGAGCTGAATCCACAGCGCTACAGCAAATACTGTGTCACTCCCGTTGTAACACGGTTTGTATTTGCCACCTATGGATAAAGTCAGAGCCCCAAATTCTTTGTAATTACGAAGTGTTTGGTTTGATAACAATCTTTGTGGGAATCACAATGCACGGCTTTGCTTCTCTGTAGCAGCAGAGAGCCTGGCAGTGCCCACCGTCCTTGGCCCCGTGTCTTCACCTCCTCCAAGGATCTCTCCCCTCCAGGAGTTGTGGCCCAAAGGCTGCAGGGGGTTCGTTTCTCTGCCCACGGGCTGTGGTACCTCCCTGTCTGGAAGGGGATGAATATTCATTTCACTGAAAGCTTCTGGGAGAAATGTTTTGAAGTTTACCTCCTCTTGAAGCAGGTTTTCAGCTCTGAGGATTAGCCGGCCTAATTAGCATACATTAGCATATCTGACTTGGTGTGCGGTGGAAGGAGCTTTGTTTGTTGCACTGTCGTGGTGTGAAATATGTTTGAATCTTTTAAATGGAATATTTTGTTCTTGCTGGACAATTTTGGCCCGGGCCAGCCTAAGAAGCTGGAAAGACCAGGGAGTGAGCCTTCGAAGGGGCAGCTGGATAGAGAGATCCTGGAATTTTCTGCTTTCAGTGCTGTCTTCTGGACTGGACGTGGACAAACTTAGGGCTCCTGGAGTGTTTTTGGTCTCTAGTGGAGCATCAGCTGAGCTGCTGGGCTCTGAGAGAGATGGGCCGAGGCCCAGTTGGTATTTGAGGTTGGGAATGCTCTTTATTCAGAGTTAGTCTTGGATTTGAGGCCAAGTGTTGCACCTGAGATGGAATAAAATCCTGTTCCTGCGACCATTTTGATCTGGGGCCAGGAAAGAGGCTTTTGCAGAGGGTGATCTGGAGGCCTGGTGGGCAAGGAGCTGCATCTGAATCATGTGCCCTGATGGATAATTGCCTGCTGCCCTGGGAATGGTGATTCCCATCAGGCACTGGTGGGAATGTCCCTGGAGCACTGGGATCCACTCGAGTGGATGGGCTGCAGCAGCTCAGCAGGAGCTGCTGGGGGGGCTCTGCAGGAGGAGGGAGGTTCTTTTCTCAGGATATGCCCAAGAAAAATGAACAACAACAGAAAAAAAAATCCCAAAATGGACAGAAATTTCCATTATGTGTCAGTGTTTTGGTTTCTTTCCTCCCAAGGAACATGTTCAGGCACTGGAACAAGCTGTCCAGAGAGATGCTGGGATCCCATCCCTGGGGATGCTCCAGACTCTGCCCAGCTGCTGATTGGGCTGCCGGGATTGGCCTTGGGATGTTCCAGTCCCAGTTTTTCTGTGATTCCTCTGCTTAAAGGCTTTTTGGGAGGCAGCCCTTTTTGGGATGGAGTGGCCCAGAGCAGGGCTGTGGGAAGAAGCTGCCACAGCTCTGGTTTAGTGCAAGAGGGATGAGAAGATTGGACATGAACAGGATTTCCCCACCAGGGCCCTTCTGTGCCACATTGTGCTACTTCCCCCTTTGATCTCAGCCTCTTTTCTGAGGTAGAAGCATTTTTCCTGTAGCATTTCAGTCAAAGAAACTAAAGTTCTCTGGACTGAAACACCCAGTTTGCTACTTTAAGCTGTGGGAATGATCTCTGGTGGTGGTGCCTTGTGCTCTGACCCCTTTTTATACCCTCAAAAAGTGTGGTTGCCATTCCATAGCACAGTCTTTACCATCCCCCTCTGTCCTTTCCCACTTGTTTTCTTCTCTTTTGATGGGCCACAGTTGCTTTCTGTTGGAGTTCACAATCCCAATTCCCTGCAAGGCTCAAGGGTTGAACAGAAAGAGGGGTTTATGCAGAGTTATACAAAACACATGACAATTAAAGGCCTGGGGGCACTGACAACCCACAAATGCAGGGGCTGACCTGTCTCAGGGGGGTTACCTGGGCAGGGCTGGGATGGCCCTTTCCCTCCAGGAGAATGGATGCTGTGGCTGCCTCAGCTCCCCACTCTGTTCTGGAATCTCAGCCTCAAGGTGTTCCGTTCTCCTAATGGAATTTAGAATGAAGACACTTTGAGGGGGCCTCATTCTTAGTGAGGCTTAACCTGCTGCTTTGGCAGTGGTGGAGAGTTTGTGTGAGATCCTGAGTGCCAATCCATTTCCCACCTAGAAATTCCATGTTAGAAAATGAGAGGAAGTTGGTAAGAGGGGGGGAGTAATTGGTGAGATATAATCAAGCTATTTTTCTTGTAGCATGTTATCTGCTTCCTCTTGGAGGAAAATATTTCCTCTGAACTATCATCATATAAAGGTCCATGGTGGGATTTTTTGCTCTGAAACCAAAGGCTGCTCTGGGGGAAGTTGCTAATTAGGCAGGAATGGGATTTAACCTGTCTTATCTTTAAGGGCCAGTTCATCCTGTCCTATCTCCAGTCCCTGTGAGAGCACAAGAGTGAGATCCTTTCAATACACACAACCAAGTCCTGCCTTGCTCCTGTGGAACAACATTTGCAGCACTTTTGGGGCCAGAACTTGTTGTTCCTTGTTTCCATGCAGATCCTTGAGTATCCAAGGAAAAATGGTGTGGTATCTCCAGTAAGATTGCTTGGCACACACCTGTGTGATGAAAAGCTTGGGAAAGCAAGGAGTAATTAATCTCTCCTGGAAGGAGGAGGGCTGGGTTTATGTAGTGCAGGCAGGATTAAATATAAAACCATATTTGTGTTTGGAGCAGCTGTAGATCCAGTTTTATCAATCCATAAGGATTTTGGAGTCCCCTCTGCTGTGACTAGAGGAGCAGAGGGAGCTCCTGCAGGAGCTGTGCCAGTGCTGGATCCTGGTAGGGAGTCGGATCTCTGAGGGGAAATCATCCCATAAAGCCAGACTCGGGTTTGGATCCCTGCTGGGATAGATGAGACAAGAGCTTAGGAGAGCTTTGTGAACTCCAGGGTTACTTGGATATCCCTCTGTGCCTGGGGGAAGCTGGAATGGTGTGTGGGCCAAACAGCACATTTATAGCTAGAGAGGGGTTGGGGTGGGTTGTTGGGTGGCTCTGGTGGGGCTCCCCCGGGAGGGCTGTGCTCAAGTGTTTTGTGCCATCCTCAAGCTGTTGGGGGGATTGTGGTTGAAAACAGGATTATGCATAGCAGGCATGTAAATTGTTTATTAAAAGAAGGGTTAAAAGATCATTGTACTTTATATAGACATAGCAGTGCACTGGGCTTCAAATAAGATTGCTCTGTAATTGGGGAAGGGGCAAGATTCGCTTTGGGGTGACCCAGAAGAGTCCAGATAGTCCTGAAATCTTCTGAGTTATTAGAGGCTAATTTAAGAAACAGAAGCAAAAGTCTTTTATCAGTGTGCTGTTTGTCTGCCACAAAAGCCCACATACATGTGGCACTGTGGGTGTGCTTGGAGTGGAGCTCCCACTGCAGCCACTCCCCTTTCCCCTGTCTCAGTTTCTTTGCCAGCCTTGTGTCCTGGCCCCAGTTTGCCACTCTTGCCCCCGTGGCACTGAAATATGGTGTGCCAGGCTTCTGGAAGCCAGGGGTTTAAATTTGAGCCGTATTTCCTCAGGGCCACGGGAATTCTGGATTTCCCAGGGGTTTGCTGGCTGCTGGTTTCTGTCCTTTGCAGAGGTAACCTGGAGATGAGATCCAGGGGGAATGTTTCTGCTGTAGCTTGGGACACTTGTTGCCCTCATTGTATAACCCTTGGGGAGTGTCTTTTGATGCTGTAAAGAATTTAATGAGTTGAGATAAAGAGAGGAAAACACAAAGTAAATACAGTGGCAAACCCTCAGTTTAATAAATGGATCATCTATCAGTTTAAAGTAATTTGGGTAGTATGTGTCTGTGTAAATAATAGCTGTGAATTGTGGCACCAGGGGAAGGATGAAGATGTAAAACTGGAGCTGTTCTGGCTCTAATTTAACAGCACCTGAACCTGGTTTATCACTTGAGAGGCACCTGAACGCACAGATGGCTCGAGGGCTGAGCAGATTCTGGTGTCATTGTACATGGAGCTGTTGCCTGACAACCACCAAAATCAATGTAAAACCAAAAAAAATAATTGAATAATTGAATTTATTGTTTAGATGGAAGGGCAAGACCCATCTGAGTCACTGCTGATTCAGGAGTTAGGTTTATCTGGAATGCAGGAATTGATTCTGAGCTGACAGGGATTCTGTTTCAGTGGTGCAGTGTGGATTACAACTTCAGGTCTTCCTAATAAAGCAATTTTTCCAGTAGCAAACTGCAAGGAGGCCACAATTAAATAAAAACATTTCCTTCTGCTCTCCAACCAAGAGAATCCACACCAGCTAATGGCTGTGAGCTCCTCAGAGCCTGGGGGCCTGTGGAGCCTCTGAGTGAGCTCTAATTCCAAAATCACGTTGGCCCTTGGGGTGGAAAAGTGGCACAGAGTAAAGAATTAGAAATTATAGTTTGTTTTTCAGCAAATAAGACATTCAGAAGAAACAATACAAACACTAAGCTAACAGAACACTGAAGATCTTTTTCCTCATTACCAGCAGAAAATTTGAACGGGTGCAGAAACAGCTCAGCCTCCCCAAGGTGTGTGCGGGTGAAAAATACCAGGAGAAAAGTTCTCATGGCAGGAGTGGGATTGCAGTGGGGCAATCCCTGATGGCTCAGGGGACAAACAGCATCCTTAGGGGGGAATCCGAGGGGTGGGGTGTGGGGACATCCCGTCGGACACCCCTGGCAGTGACTGCACCGGCTCAGGAGGAACGGGAGGTGAGCAAAGAGAGCTGAGTCTTTGCAAATTGACTCTGGGTTTGCACAGAGTCACTCTCTGCCTTCTGTGTACTTTTCTCCACGTTGTTAATAGGGAGAGAAACATTATTTTATCAGTGTCTTCTTTCTTTAGACTCCAAATTAGTGTAAATTAATCACAGTTAGTGGCTGGTCCTGCAGGAAGCATTCGTAGGATGGATGACTTTTGTGTGTGTTTAATATGTTGATACTTCTTGTCAAATAGACTTTTTCATACTGAGTGTTCTCTGAGTAATGGAAGATGAGAGGGGAAGGGAATTAAATCCCATTTATTCAGGGGCTTATTGTTTCTCTCTTTCATCCCTGAAAACCTCGGGAAGATTAATTAATGGATGACAAACATCTCAGCTTTAGATATCCAGCTGAAATACATGGTGGGTCTTAGGGGTCATAATAAATTTATTATTACCTTTGCAGCAAAAAGATATGAAATAATGCAAAGTTGATAGAAACCCCCAAATCTCCACCCTAATATTGATAAATGGACAAAGAACTGTTCCAAAGTGGATATTCCTGGAGCAATCCAGAGCCTTCAGCTCCTGGGCTGTGTTCCCAGGAGGAAGCAGAGCAAACAGCCAAGGGGGGGACTTGGCTCCTGGCTTATTTTGTGCTCCTTGTAACAGCAGAAATACAAAGTTTGTTCTTACAAAGCACTAAAAATGTCATAACACAAAATGTCCTTTTTAGGCCTGCCTGGATGCTCCGCAGAGCAGTTATTGATGTGCTGCAGCTTTTTGCCACCGAAGCAGAATTACGGTGTTTCGGATACTCAGGGAGTTGTTTCTGAGCCCTTTGGGTGCTCCAGAAACACAACCTTGGTTTGTGATTGCTGTGGGTGGGGGGGCAGGGCCAGGTTGTTGGCAGCTCCTGAGCCCCGGGCACAGCACCGGTCCTGGGGACACACTCAGCTGTCACAAGTCATTCCCAGAAGGAGATTTCCCCTCGGAGTGGTGTGGGAAGCCTTGGGTGCCCTTGCCTCTGGAAGGAGATGCTTTTGGGATTGTCTGAATTTCAATCTGAACTGAAGGGGGGAGTTCCTTCCCTTTGCCTCCAGCTGGGCTTTGCTGCCCCATCTTCACGGCTGCTGGTGATGCAGACAGTTCATCTTTTAGGGTGTTTCTATAAAACAGTTATTTTCCTTTCTCTGGCATAAGCAGGTAAAAAAAAACCCCAAACAAACAAACAAAAAAAACCCCTTGGAGACCTGAATATTCCAATGTCTTTGTCAAGGTGGGTTTGAATTTTGCACCCCAAGGCTGAAGCCGTTGGTGGTGTTGGGTGCAGAATGTCCCTGGGTACAGCCCTGAGCTGCCCTGCTCCTGGCAGGGATCTCGGCCACACGTGGGCCTGTCTGTGACAACAAAACCCCTGAAGTTTCTAATGTTTGGAGCCATCCCGTCCCGTTCCTGGGCCCGCAGTCCCTCACACGTGTGTTAGGCACGGGTGGGAGGGGCCGGGGCTGCTTTGGGTGTGTTTGGGATGAATGGATTCCCTCTGATTGGGCTTTCTGGGTGATGGTGCCAAAGCTCAAATATCGAGTTACTCGGCTAAAGCCGTCCCTTTGCAAAGAGAGGGAATCAAACACAGGCTTTCCCACTTTTATTTGTTTTTAGAGCCTTACCCATTGCTTCCTGTAAGGTTTTGATCTTTGAAGGGAGGGAGTCTTGTACAAAAAGCTCTGTCTTCTGCATTTGGATTATTTCCTTTAAAAAATACCTTAAGTAGTAAATATTCCATGGCTTTATTAAAACAAAACCCCACCCAAAGGAAAAACCCCCAAACCAAACCCACACAAACCCTCCCGCAAATGCAAGGTAAACCCAGGCAAATCTGGTTTTATTTGAGGGATCAGTTTCTGTTTCCTTGTGGCTGCAGCTTAAAGACAGAGATCAGGACAGACAATGTGGTTTTGTGGGGAACAGGCAGAATGAAACGTCCCAGTATTTTCTTTGAAACCATGTTTTCTGTTTGTAAATGCTGTAATATTTAAAACTATCTTCATTTGATTCCCTCTCCCTCTTTTCAGATGTGGATATTTTCCTGCATAGTAAATTCAGCTGTGCATAAAAACCCCTCTGCTTTTGAATTCTTTCAAAGTTAAAAAGGTCTTGTTTTTCAAAAATCAAACTATTCCAGATCGGTTTTAACCCAGATATTTCAAACGTGATTTGGTTTGAGAGAAACAGTTCTGTGAGTGCTCCCAGCAAATCCCTCATCCCTCTGGGCAGATGCCATTAAATAAACATGTGTTCACTACTACATAAGAACATTATTTTTCTAATGTGGCAAGTGCATGACAAGCACAGAAGGCTCAACTGTCAAACTTGGAGAAATATCTGTGGAGCTGATGCTGGGCCTGCTCTGAAAGCAGCTTTTGCATATGCTCTGAGTGGGGTTTTTCTGCATAAAATTCTTTCCTTTTGCTTTTAAATATCCAGTATAATCTGGGGCTGGAATAAGCCATGAGGTGCTGGCATTGCTGGACCCCTCGGGGAATGATATAAAGGAGAACTGATGCTGATAAAAAATAGGTGGTGTTAAAACACCTGGCATTTGTCAATATAATTTGTATTAATTTGATTTGATTGAATAATTTTGGAGAACTTTCTCCTTTTTAGGCATTCTGAGTGGGCTGAGCAGAGGGAAATAAACACAACCCCCCCACCTGCTCCTCTGAAAATGAGATCAGTTGAACTGCAGTTTGGAAAGTGTCAGTTCTGTTCTTGGTAACCCCCCGTGAAAGGAAGTTCTGCAGGCCCTTAGCACAGAGCCCAGTTTACTGGACACCACGCTCCTTAGGCCAAAAAAACAAACAGAACTTTCAGATTTCTTGTTTCTATAGCTCTTCAGGCCTGAATAAACCAGACAGAAGAGATGCCAGGTGTGCTGGATAAGGGCAGGGAGAGGTTTTCCCTTCCCCTCCTCCTGCGACTCCCCAGTGCAGAGTGTGGAAGGCTGGAGTGTCCCGTGCCCGTGGGATGGGGCTGGGATGCTGGAGCTGAGGGTTTTCCTGGGTGGGAGGGCATGAAAAGCTGTGAAAATCCCTTCCTGCATCTGTACCTCAAACCTGCCCTCCTCTCGTGCAGCCAAATGTAATGTTTGCTCAGGGCCAGTGGGAATTGGAGCCCTTAACTGTGAGTGTAAATGAAAAATGTGTTGCAGTTGAGTGTCTGATGTCAAAGGATGGGGAACAGGTTGCCTGGAGTTCTCTGTAGGCCCTGAGGAGCTGCAGGGGTACTTGGGACAAGCTCAGGGGAGAGAAGTGGTTCTAGAAGAAAACAAGAAATTCAGGATAAGAAGTGAAAAATTTTGGTGAAGGTGATTTTGGGCATTTCCAGACCTTTTTTCTATTAATTTTTTTTTTGTTGTCTAGACTGTAGTTTGCTTTGTGTCCTTGGAGGAGCAAACTCTTGACTGCAAAGTTCAGCAGCAAATAGTGGTTGTATCTGGTTTTTGGAATCATGGAATATCCTGAGCTGGAAGGGAGCTACAGGGATTTATCAGTCCAACTCCAACACCCCAACAATCCCACCCTGTCCCTCAGAGTATCATCCAAACCCTCCTGGAGCTCTGGCAGCCTTGGGGCTGTGCCCACTGCCCTGGGGAGCCTGGGCAGTGCCCACCACCCTCTGGGGGCAGGACCTCTCCCTGAGATCCAACCTAACCCTGCCCTGGCATGGCTCTTGGAGAGAGGATGAGTGGTTTGAGTGAGAAATGATTGATCTATGGAGTTAGTCAGACTGAAACCCCCAGAAAGATCAGCGCCCTCTTGGTGCTTTCAGGTGTCCCTGGATGTCCCTGTACCCTTGGCCAGCCCTGTGTGAGCAGGGGCAGCTTTCCCTGCCCTATAAACATTGCTGCTTCCTGACTCTGAAGGAGGGCATTGCCCCAAACCTCCTAAAAAGGATGTGCAAAAATAAATGCAGCCCTTTGCACCTCTGCTCAGTTACTTGTTGTGCCTCATATTTATACAATCACTTGGATGTTGTAATAAATGTTGAAAATTTGGGGCTTAGTGACATTCTAGACAGAGTCAATTACTTTTTAAGGTTTAAAAAGCTGGAAGTTTAGTAATGACAATACTGAGAATTGTCTGAGAATGATTGTTGTAGATTTTTCCAAGTAGTAATCACAGGCCCTGCTTAACCAGCTCCATATGGCCCAAGGCATGTAGGCAGGCTCAAAGTGGGACAAAGAGTGTTGGAGTCTAATGAAATATGCAGTAATCATCAGGGCTCTCTGAGCTCTGTGCATTATTTCACACTGCTGCCTTGAAACAAAGAACAGGATGTGGCACATTTAATGCTTCCCTCTGGAGAATCCATTGGAGTAAAGTTCAATTTTTAATTCAAAAGGCAAGGGAAGCTGCTGCGGAATTAAAGACGTGGATGCTGCCCAGATGAGCTATAAATAACTTATCCAGGAGCAGCAGAACCTCTCCGATGGCCATGAGGAGACCAACGTGCACCCCTCCAAGAGCACACACTCATCCTGCACCTTTCCTCTCCAGTTTGGGCTGGGGTTTTTCTGCTGAGTAATTCAGTTACAGAAGTGGCCCCCGGGGGAACTGGGAGGTGCAGCTTTCACTCCTAAAACAGGGGAGGGAGCAAGTGGGACTGTGTTCCTTGGGTGACATGCCAAGGGCCAGGGAAGGGTATTGCAGTCCATAGTCCTGTACCAGCAGCACCATGGAAGGCGCTCCTGGGATATCCTGCAGGGGAGCTGCTCCTCCCTGGCACAGCTCCCAGAGGGAAAACGTTCTTATTGAGGTGAGGTGATATTTCAATGCTGATAGATCTGAAACTGCTTCTGAGCTTCCTCCCTCCCATTCTCCTGTTTGGATTCAGATGTGTCTTGGTATCCACTGGGAGCCAGCCAGGACTAAATTAAAGCTCCTCCTGACAAGGCTCTGGTGTGCACTCGTTTGATTGGAGTATCTTGGAGTTTGGAAGGGATCATTCCGAGGCACTGGGAGGACTTAATGCATTAAGTACTTTCTTTAAAAATTGTGTTTAAAGGTGTCTGTGGTGCTTTCCATAATATTTTCTTGAATAGTGAATTTATTTAATGTTTTTTGAGGGTGGTGAAGAACATAGGACTCTTGTGTATTTGTGGGTACAAGAGTCTTATCTTCCTTTGTGTGAAAGTTGGGGTTGGCTCTCTCTGCCAACAGCCANGCCTAAACACCGAGAGCTCGTCAGCGTGCGAGCCCGAGAAGGAAAAGAAGCAAAAGAGAAAAAAAACCACCTCCCCCTTCGGCTTATATACACCTGATTACGTAAAGAGATGGGATGGAATACTTCCTAGATCTTGACCCTGGTTACCAAGGAAGGCCTACAAAAAACAACCCATCACACTTTGATACAGCAAAGTAAGTTTATTAAACAGCTACAGGATGAAACCAGTCACTTCTACTTCTTTCCTAATTTGTAGTTTGAAAAGGAGCCAAATGAGACGTTAATTTGTTTTTTCCTCGTAGTTAAACTTGTGTGTATTTGATTCTGTAACTTTTACCAAACCCAAGCTGATGTACAAACACTTGTTTGCACACTGAGGTGACTCGGGTGTTTCTCTTCCTTTGGTGTTCTCCTGGTGCATTGATTTTCTACTAATGCAGTGACCAGTGCAGGAACTTTTGAGTCTTTTGGCCTAACTTGTGCCTTATGTCACATTAAAAGGCATTTAAAATACACAGAGACCAAGGGGAAGTTGAGGGTGGTTGTTCTTTTTTTTTTGAGGTGACAAAGCAAAGACGTTCAGACCAGTCTTTGTGCAATGCAGAAGTGACAGTAGTGAGGACAAGTGTCTGTTGCCTTACGGATTTGCTGACGGTTCTTTGGGAATTTGTTGGGAATGAGAAGAATTTTAGGGATAAAACACTGCTTATCAAACTTGTCTCCCCATTACAGTAGGAATCTGTCCTGGTGGAAGTGAAGTACTGGTTAAATAATTCTTCTGTCCTGGAAAGATTGTCACATGTGGTGAAATTTCTCTTTCCTAAACGTAGGAACTTTATGCATTTTCATGCAGGTTCTGGCAGCTTTTCATAACCTGGTGGACTTCAATCTTGCATAAATAAAAAAAATCAATAATTTTCCAGAATTACCCCCACTGACCTAATTTTTATTCCTTTCTGACGTCACAGGTAAACCCCACCACTGTTGTGACTGAAAGTAAGTTTTGGAGCTAAAGGTTAAACACCAGCAGTAGTCACCTTTCTATTGTAACTAAAACAGAGGTGGTGCAGTCACTTTGGACTTGAAATCCTCTCTAATGATTGATATTAGAAGGAACCTGATGATGATGATTAGAAGGAACACGTTGATGATTTCAATGTGCTGATGCTTCAATGCAGTAAGAAAAAAACCCCCCACAGAACATAGATATTGATACTGTTTGTGGAATTAAATGTATTTTGCGTCTCACGTGATCCTTTCTGCAAAATCCCGGCGCAATCTTTGTGTGCCTGTGGAATGAATCTCGTGGGAGCCCATCCCTGCCTTGGTTCTGCTGGAAGCTCCGAGGGGCAGGGTTGGTGCTGGTGGGGATGGAGTGGCTGCAGCTGCACAGAAATCTGTGCCCACAAGGTGAAGGGGCAGAAGGAGCGAGCCCAGGGAGGATTTTTATGTAAGGCAGCTTAGGGCCGTAGCTCAGAGCAATTACATGCAGAGTTATTAAACTGGGATTATCTCCCTGTTGCTACCCTCTTCAAACAACCCAGAGATGTTCTGTGGAAGTTTAGATGCGTTATAGGTGGATTTTTACGCCAGCAAAATAATATCTGGAGTAATTGTGATGCTTTGTGCTTGAAGGCAAAGGCCTCTTACAGCCTATAGGGGTACCAAATGAAATAAATTGTCAGCAGCATCAGTCGTTGATCCGTTGGTTGTATTTGATCGTTGTGTTTTATCAGGATAAAGAATATATAATTTAATACATTTCCAGCAGGATATGTTTCCAGGTGGTTTATATTTCATTGGGAGGGGAAGTAAGCACAGCCAGCCTTTTAGTGAAGCTTTAGCTGAAGCTTCATCTGCTGTCAGATGATGTTTAAACCTTACAAATGAGGGAGATCCTGTAGCGGAGGGAGCTGAGCCTGAGCGGGGCCGCGCTGGTATATCAGATGGGTTTTTTCCCCTCCTGATTTGCAGTTGAACTGGAGTGCTGGGATTTGTATTTACCCATGGAGGGTGTGGATGTGGTTTGCAGCACTTAAGAGTTGATTTTTACATCCCCAGCGTGACAAAGTCAATTAAGTCTGGCTTTGCTGCTTCTGGGGTAAGGAGGTGAGAATTTGGGTTTGGCTGTCGGCGTTCTGAAGTGCGCGGTTCATCAGAGACGGAAAATCAGCTTATTTTTGCTCGCACCGGGGACAGCCACGGTTCTTGCAGGGGATACAGCCCTGTGTGCACTTACTTTCTGACGCTAAAATTGTTGACAGAAAGGCAGTCCATTACAGTCTCTAAATGTCAGCTGGAACAGCCTGGCAGCAGATTTCTTCTCCCTCGCCGCGGGCCGTGCTGTGGGATAAGGATGCCGCGGCTTCCCTGTCGGAGCGGGTCAGGATGCTGTTTGCCCCAGGAATTGGGGGGGCCGCGGCCCGGGGCAGGCACAGGAGGGCAGAGCCGGCAGTGCGGGCTGAGGCTGATCCGCCGCGACAGCTCCGGCATCCGGGGAGCGCCCTGTCACCTCCCATCCCAGCTGAGGGTGACAGCTAAGGGCTTCTCCGAGGATGCACAAACACGGGGAGGGGTGTCACTGGCCGAGATGTTAGCAAACACTAAGGAGGCTGAGCTATAATCGCCTTAGAGCTGCGGTTTGAAACAGAATTACACTTCTTAATAAAATGCAACCTCGATTTATAATTTTGTTGTTGTCGGGAAATAGCGTTTTGTGCAGGGCTGTGCCCTGGGTGGGGTTGCCAGCTGGGTGCCAGCTCGGGAGTGGGCAGTGCTGCTCTGTGTGCACATCCCGGCTCTCTGGGCAGCCCTGCGCTCCCTGCTGCATCCAGAGTCAGCCCTCGCAGCCCTGAGATGGGTCTGATGGCCAGCACGGGGATATGATGTGTGCAGGGCTCTCTGGTGGGCTTGGCCACTTCCATTGCCGTTTGACCCTGGGCTTTCTTAAGTATGTGGGATTATAGGAGGCATCTCCTTCCAGGGTAATAAGTTCTTAATATTATTAGGTAGCTGTTGCTGAGCTGGCGACAAGGCAATTTCTGCTGGAGTGCCTATGTTGGGTGGCTCCCCTGGCTCTGGGAATCAAATTAAACAGTTCCAATCAAGAAATATTTCAGAAGTGAGCAATTCATGTGGATCTACATCCTTGGTTTCTCTGAAGACCTTATAGCAACCTTCTAGTACCTGAAGGGCTCCAGGGGAGCTGGGAAAGGGCTTTCAACAAGGGCCTGGAGGGACAGGACAAGGGGGAATGAGGTGCCAGTGCCAGAGGGCAGGGTTAGATGGTGGGCAGGCCCTGGCACAGGTTGGGCAGAGAAGCTGTGGCTGCCCCATCCCTGGGAGTGCCCAAGGCCAGGTTGGACAGGACTTGGAGCAACCTGGGCTGGTGGGAGGTGTCCCTGCCTGTGGCAGGGGGTGGGACTGGATGGGCTTCAAGGTGCCTTCCAACCCAAACCAGTCTGTGAGTCTATGAAATGGGAATGGGTAAATAAAATACCAGCGCAAAGAAAGTAAAGACAGGGAGTGGATGGACAGGTAGGAACAAAAGGTTAAAAGTGAATTACCATGGAGAGTCAAGTGGTGAGAGAGTTGGAGGAACAGGTTAAGATTCCTGATTGGAATGTGGAAGTGGAAGCCACAGGCAAGACCGGGGAAAATAATCCTGGATTGTGGAAGATGAGATCTGTTCTGTTGTCTGAACCGTGTAAATGTTGGGTGGCATTTGGAATTTTTTCCATTCCACGTGCCATTCAAGTGAGTTTGGAAAGGGGAACACTTCCCATACCACTGTAAGTGGATGAGTTACCCTTGAACTGGCAGAGCTGGATGGAAAGTGCCAGAAGACCCCAGAAAAGTAGGGCAGGTTTGGGTTTTTTTTCCTATTTGAGCTGCCAAAGGAAATGGTCAGGAGCTGAGCAGCGACTGGGTTTCCCAGCAGGCTGGGGAGCATCCCAGTAAAGGGTTGTGCTTGTCCCAGGGCTGCCTCCACCTCTGGGTGCCCCGGGGGCAGTGGCGGCGGGGATGGGGTGCCGGTCCCGGTGCCCCACGTGGCCCTGGGCAGGCCGGCGGCTCTCGGGAGCCACAAGGGCCCATTCATTCCCCACTTGCTGTGTGTCTTTCGACTTAGTTAAATCCACTTCCAGAACAGCTAAACTGTTTGGGAAAAAGATTAAAGGAGACAGTTAGACTAATTGAAAATGAGGGAAATCCTGGATTCTCTTCATTCTAAAGGATGTAAATTGACTGTGAACACTGCGTGTGCTTTATGCTGTATTATGCTTTTCTCTGAGCTCAATCACTCTTTCTCTCCTTGTGTATATCTACAGATAAAGTAGATTAACTTACCATAATCTTAACTACTGTTTTAATGAGGCAAAAGTAAATTTTGTTACTGTTTATTCCTGAAGTCCTTGGAGAGCAAAACTTGAGAAATACGTGCAGGTAATAATTTTTTAAGGGCAATCCACAACCCTGATTTTTCAAAAATGAAGTCTTTGGCTTCTGCCATGGCCTGTGTGCCAAAAATGGAGCTGGTTAGTCAGAGAGGAGCTGGAATAGAAGGAAAGGGAGGAGCAAGGGATGTAGGACAGCTGGGGTGGCTGGCCACTGCCTGATGGTTTAGGAAAGGGTTCAGAAGGTGTTTCCAACCACGGTGAAAAGCTGAGTTATGAGGTGCTGTGCCATGTGGTGCCGAGGAGATCCCACTGTGCAGGTAACAGTCCAGTAAAAAAATTGAATAAGGAATTTGGAATCTTTAAGGAAGCACTTATGTAGAGAAACACTCGACAATGCTAAATTAAAATACACATTTATGTGTCTCTTTTCTCTTTGTTATTTCTCCAAGAGTTGCTTGTTCTTAAATATGCTTCCTTAGATGAGTTCTTGTTCTTCTCCTGCTTCCAAGCCCTTTCATTTTGTTTCTGCAATGAAGATGTAACAATTTATGACATCACATTAATATCCATGGCAACAGCCTGTAAAGTGAACAACATATTACATTTGCATTGCAGAGCCAGCAGTGAGGGAGACGGCTCCCGGTGAAATATGGATACAGGGAGGAACTCCAGCAGGGAACACAGAGATGCCTGGGAAGGGGAATTTTTTTTCAGATGTGTGTTCTCAAATTTTGTAAAAGTGATCTTTAAAAGGAGTCCCAAGGGCAGAGGAGTCTGAAGTTGCATCCCTTTTTTTGGTTGGATGGGAAGTTGTCATTCCTCCCTGGGCTGTTCCCCTCGGTGCCTGCCCAGCCCCAGGGGAATCCTGTTCCCCCCTGGGTCTTCTGCTTGCAGTGACTGTCACAGGAGTGATCTTTATAGAGCAGGGCTGGCTCTAAGTTAATAATTGCTACATATATATATGTATATATATATTCAGTCTTAATTATTATGAGAAAAAAGGGCCTATGTGCTGGTCTCAGGTAGCCTGTAATATTTGGTTTGGTTTGCTCCTGTGCAGAACTCCAAAGACTCACGCATTTCCAAAATGCCTCTCCAGTCTTCAGTAACTTGTTTTTCCCATCCCCAATGTCATATTGTGTCATCCTTATTATTTTTTCCCCTGTAATATCTTCTGTTTATAAATAAGAATAAATATATTCTTATAAATAAGAATATGCTGATGAAGAAGTTGTACTTCTGTCCAGATCTGTTTAGGTGATGGAAGTGACATAGACCAGGATTTTCAGGATCTGGCTGAGCCTTTCCCAAGGCATCCCTGCACAGATTTGATCCTGGCTGCTTTGACTGGATTATTTTTCAAGGAAGTCACTCTGCTTTTAAAGCTGTTTCATATGGAGGGTTTATTTTAAAAGGAGTACTTAAACTGTCCCTACTCCAAACCTGCTCTCTTCTAATATGTTTATTATTGAGTGTGGTCAGGTTTTTTTCCCAGAAGTTTTATTTTTAGCCTGTGTGATGTCTGATCCTTTTCTTAATCTGAAAAGCAGACGGTGTGTGCAGAGCCCGGGGCCTGGGCCCGGCCAGCTCCCTCTGCTGGCTCCTCTCAGAGGACAAAAATAGCCTTAAAAACCTGCTTGACATTCTGCTGCCTCAATATCAGAGCCTTCCTGGGCTCAGCTCAACACAAAAGCTGTTATTTCGCTTTGAATTCGGCTTAAGCAGTGGCAAAGCCCAACGAGCATTTGCTTACGGAAGAGCGCAAAGTATTTTGGCTTCACGGGGAGCCCTAAAATCCAGTAAAGAACAAGCAGAATGACAAAAATGTGGTTGTCTTGTCTCTGAAGTCTTTTCTGCCCTTTTTGTTCTGTGCCTGTGGTTTTGAAAGTCTGCTGCCCTCTCCAAAAAGATGGGTGTATGAGGGAATGGTTTGCACTGGCACATGTTGAAAAAGAAACTTCATTTATGCTGTTCTTAATACCTCAACTTAAGATGCATTTTCAGGTTTTTTTCCAAAAACTGTTGCAAAGCTGAGAGTCTTGAAACTGACCTTTTCTTTGGAATTTATCAAAGCACTTCATTTACAAGCACCAAGTCTGACCATAACCATTTTTGCGCTGATGTTGGTTATTGCTGAAGTCTCACCTCTGTTTCTGAAGTATGTCTGGACATTATAAATTGAAATTTATTTTATAATTTGTAAAAATTACAAGCTGAAAGTCATGTCTGTAAAGACATAAAGGATCATGGAAAGATTTGGGTTGGAAGGGATCTTTGCTTAACTTTGCTATGCCAAAAATCTGCCAGCAATATTAAATTTGGGTTTGCCTGTTGCTAAGTCTTACTTTCTATTTGTGTTTTTGGTGATTGATGGGTGGGGTTTGGGTTTTTGGGCCCTTCTGCTTCAACAAGTTTTTAAGTAAACAAATGGCAAAGTCAATTTTGTTGTTCACTGCTCTGTAAAAAATTATAATGATTTCCAGTAGGAGAGTAGGAAAACAAGCAGTAAAACAAGTTTTAAAACCTTATTTTGAACCGATGGATAAGATAAAAAAATGTGTTTGCTCACCCCTTTTTCTAGTTTCAAACAGTAATATGGAGAGCCCTTATCTAATTTGTTCCACGTATAATGGAATTAGTGTTGCAGTTCACACTTAGAGCTTTAGCTGGTGTGTGTGTGGCACATGATGTGATGTGTGTTTAAAACGAGAGGCTGCTATAAAAATATTTCCTGTATGCCTTAGTTAAACCAAAGTTTTGTTTTCTCACAATATATCATTCCAAGTAAGTTAAGGAAAAGAAGATTTTCTAATAAGAATTGTTATTTCAGTAACCATTATGTTGAAAAATAAATAAAGGACAAGAAGGAAGTGGGAGTCCTTGGGCTGTAAGCAGTGAGAGAGGAGCAAAAGCAAGTGTGAACTGAGGAAAAATTCTTAATTTTTGTGCAGAAGAGCAAACTCACATTTTAGCTACTGGAAAGCCAAATATTTACTTGGTTAAACAATCATACAGCTGCGATGGAAATGTCAGGGTTTTGCTCCCCAAAGCAGAGCCCAGCTGGGTGGGAGCAGATCTCTGGGTCGTGGGGGAGTGGGCACTGTTACACTCAGAATCTCTCTGTAGCTCTTTGGCTCCCTGACTCTGCTCCTGCTGTGATCCCACCGCAGCAGTGCAAAGCTGGGGGAGCAGCAGAGAGTGGTGCCAGGCCTTGTGCAGGGTGCTGACACCCCCCTTGGCTGTGCCCTCCCCGGGGGCAGGAGCTGAGCGCTGCCACGGCTCGGGAGTCGTGTCCCATGTCCCTTGGTCACACCACGGAGTGCCTGGAATTGCTCTGGGAAGGGGGTCCCTGCAGATGTTGGGCTCACTGGGGCTGACACAGGAGGAACAGCCAGCCAGGGGGGTGGGAATAGGGCTGCTTTCCGGGGCCTGGGCTCGTTGGGATTGCGGTCTGAAATGGAATTGTCTGTGTGGACAATCTTGAAGGCAAACCTGTGCTGAGGAGGAGGGAAGGAGCATCCCGGTACCTCTCCAAAGGGATCTGTGTTTCAGCAGTGACGACTTGCATACTTTGTAAGTGAGCAAAGGCTCTGGGTTCCTTTCACTTTCCAAGTATGGATTAATCCAGGCTGCATTTCCCCTCAGAACAAGCCTGGTGGTGCCCCGGGGATGGCTGGATTGCTCTGATTTCCCTGCCCTCGTCCACTCCAGCAGAGCTCTCTGGGGACAGGCAGACACAGTCCTTGTGCCACTGGTGACAAGGAACAGTTGTGTTCAGAGAGGAAAACTAAAAGTCTGCACTCATCACATTGTGGGTGCAGAGAGAAAGGTCTCACTGCTGCAGATAGTTTTATTTTCTTTGAATCTACCAAGATCAAAAGGCAGAAGTAGGGGGGTTGGAAATGAGGGTCATAATGGGTGCAAGGCCAAGGTGATCACTGAAAATTGTAGGAAATGGAGAAAACTTGGAGTTTGGGAAGGAGAAAGAAGAGAGTGAATCAAGTTTGGAGAGTGCAGATTGTTTCTGGGATTAGAAGAGCACGGTAATACTTGTAAAAATTTTAGTTTCCTTTGAATTTTTTTGGGGTTGCTTTTATGTTCTTCTGAGAAAAAAAAAAAAAAGAAGAAGAGGGAAATGAGAAGGAGCGGAAAATGAAAAGTTCACAGATGTGGGAGGAAATTCTAGAAACTCCCAGGAGTAAAGTTAAGAAAATACTGCTTTCCTCGAGGCATCCTTAGCCCAGAACACTTTAGGAGAAGATGATGAGAATCTCCCAAACCTTTAGTCTGTTTTCACTACGGTCAGTTTATGCTTTTCATCTCTAGGAAATGCCTCTGCAGAGAAATATAGAGTGGCTTGGAAATAAAACTGCTTAACGCAAACACATGGTGGGACAAATGAAACAGCGTAAATCAGGGCCCGGGGGGATTTTCTGGCACGCGAGAGCAGGTTTCCCACTGCAGACAGCTTCCCGCTTGGCTCTAGGAAACTGTGTGAAACACATAAATTGTGGCTTATTTCTGTTCCTTTGGCTCTTACTTGGGACAGGGCTGGTGACTGTGGAAAGCATTCAAGGCAGAAACCACGGGGCAGATCCATGGTTTGAGCTGGAGCCTCTCCTGTCTCGGGAGCGAGCGGCTCACTCCACGTTCCTACCCCGAGAGCAGACCCGAGCTGTAATTACACAGAAAGGCTCGTGCTCGTTTCGGGGATAATCATTCTGGTTAACCAGGATACCGAGGAAACGTCCCTGGGAAGGTCTGGTGTTGGATCTACGGTGGGAAGGCAGGAGAGACTGTGCAGGAGGAGAGGAATGTGAGAGCGTGGGACAGGGAGAGGATGTAACATTTAATGTGTATTTTATAAAGCACAACTTCGTACCTACTGGGAGTGAGGAAGCAATAAAAGTAATACTTTAAGTAGTGCTAACACAATCTAAGTGCAGATAGTTACCTACCATCTGTTTTTCAATAAATAGCTATTATGCTAATTTCTGTTTCAATGCGCAACAATTAAAGCCTGGGAGTATTCCTGTGATATTGAACAGCTGTTGCCTTTGAAGGTTTTATTTATCCTTCTGAAGTGCAACAATTTTAGTTTCATGGCCGACTCTGCTTGGATGTGTTAGTTTTTATATCGAATTGCAGTGCATTGAAATGCAAACCGGGGTGGTGCCTGAGCAGCGTCTTCATCACTGTCCCCAGCGATATTCCCGTGTCCCTGGAAGGGGAGCTGCTGAGATACCTTGGCCAGAGCTGGGCTGGAGCTGCTCGGTGCCTCTGCAGTGCATGTTTCCAGTGAGCTCTGCTGGCAAACAGACGGGCACCAATGGATCGTTCTGGGGAGCGTTTCTGCTGTTCTGGTTCGTTTTGGCTTGGGGACAGAGCCAAGATGGATCCTCAGGCCTGGACGAGTAAGCAGCGTGATTTCCCCGCAATCATAACCAGCCCAAGGAAATTAGATCCCTAAGTGGGTAGAATCTGATTTGGTAATAAGTCAATTTAATCACTAATGACTTCAATGCAGATTTTACAAGGTGATCAATGGCAGGATAGCAATGATTGATCAATAGCGTTGCCTTTAATTGGATTTTTATGGGTATAATATAGTTTTTCAGAATTAATGTACCATTGCTCTGCATTGTTACTCTTTTAACTCAATTTTTTAGAAGAAACGATGCTTCAGAAATGCTAGTTGGTTTTTGAAATATTGTTTTTAAGGACACATTAATAAAAATTCAAATGAAAAATTAAATGCTTGCTTTTAGTAATTGAATTTCTGATTTTGTCGGAGCTGTTTGGTCGTGTGTTTTTAAAAGCTGTAGCTACACGTGGAAAAAGCCCCACGCTCTTTATGTTTCCTGGGAGCGAGGAGGCAAAATATCAAAGGGTAGGAAGGAGCGGGCGGTGCTGTGAGCCTGAATGCCGAGGAGCTGAGTGGCTCCCCGTCCCCAGCAGTTTGACAGAGTAATCTTCCCTGGCAGTAATCTCCTGGTCCCATGTGCCCTGCTTTAATCTAGCCCTATTTCTGCAGTGTGCAGCGAGAAATTGATTTTCAGTAATTTTAATGGCTGAATAACTGGTCCTGTCCCAGAGTGTTTTTTCATATTTGCAGTGGCCAATGTGGTAACTGAGGGCAGTGTTCTGGATAATGGGTTTCATTAGCTCTGATGCCTGAGGTAAAAAAGCAGTAGGTGGGAATAAAGCCTTGTTTTTGATGTCTAGACGTTCATTTCAGCTGTTGCTGCAAT
Source organism: Scytalopus superciliaris (assembly GCA_013400415.1). NCBI lineage: Eukaryota > Metazoa > Chordata > Aves > Passeriformes > Rhinocryptidae > Scytalopus > Scytalopus superciliaris. Next base: position 286,931 of record VXBX01007236.1, read on the forward strand.
ATGATACATTAAAAGGAAATATGTAACATAGCTCTGAGGAAATATGTATTCTTTGAAACTAATTCTGCTTTTAAACTGCACAAGGCAGTGTGACCTGAATTATTAAAATGTGGGTGGCTGGATTTCTTAAAGGTATAACTATCTCTGCAGCGCCGGCACGGCCTCAACTTGCTTTCTCTCCTTCCTTCCTATATTTCTTTTAAGTAAAATATGTCAGTTTGGTCACTGAAGCAGAACAGAGATCTTATTATCTTTCCAGTATCTCTGCTGGGAGACCTAAAATTATTGAAGTATTTGCTTTGATATTTTGCTGTGACTTCTCTCCTTGAAATTTTTATAATGGTTCTTTTTTTTTTTTTTTTTTTTTGAACATGGCCGGCTTCATAAAAATCATTGGACACTTTGAAGGCCTTAATATCTCTGACTTGAAAATAAAAAAGACCCCAAGCCAACTAAGCTGCTCATTAATGTATGTTTAAATTATAAATTTGCAGTGTAAGTCTAAATTATTGTAGTTGCCTTTAATTCTTCTAACATCTGATCGCCAAGAATAAACTTAAAAATCAGCACAAGCGTTTTATTCATTTTTTGAACCCGTGAAAACAAAATCATAACAAACATCTAAAAACTTTACATGTGAAGGCTGTTGATGAATTCCCACTCTGTATGGAGACCAGCAGTGAGTTTTAGCACCTTGGTTGTAATCCATTATGATAAGTGTCAAATGCACTCTTTTCTTGGTTTGGATTTTCTGCTATTCTTCTCAATTTTTTCTGAGAACGCAGATTTTTAGAGACAGAATATTAATAGACTTGGTTGTTTATTTTGAGAGGTAATTTCATTTTAAAAAACCACAGCAAAACACATACAGCTGTTGCTTCTTTTGGTGAGAAATGCCATGATAAAGTTCTCGATCTGTCGCAGGACAGCGAGAAGGGGATGAGCTGCTTGTTAAAGTAAATGCTACTCCCAGTTGTCACCCTTGGCTACTCTGGGGTGCACACAGGCCCCGAGAGGGTGGCTGGCACATACAGCTCAGTATTTATACCCACACAGAGCTGTAGGTACCGGGGGATCTGACACATCACCCGGCGAGGAGCAGCCTGGGCTCCGGGAGGTCACCCCGTCTGCTGCCCTGCTCAGGATGGCATTGCTGCAAACAAGGCATCGGCTTAGCCATGGCTTTGTCTCCAGCTCCTGGGAAGGTGTGACCCGCAGTTTGTCCCATCTGTGCTGCCTCCCCAAACTCGTGTCTCTGCCCTGACTTCCATGGAGGAAAATGTAGTTACGACGTGCTCTGTCGTACTTTCTCTTAGTGAAATATTCGATCTTTACATGACTCTCCCCCCCCAAAGTTCTCTTTTGTCCAAGGTGGCTTTCACAGCTGTTGCTCAGTATCACATTTGTTGTGTCTAAAGAGAAATATTTCAGCTGGAGTAACAGAAATGCCCTCAGGCCAGGATGGGGGTGCTTGGCACGTTTTGGAACCTGTGCAGCACCTTTTCCCTGCTGGCTGTGCCTGGAAATGCTGTCGGTCGGCACGGGAAGGCTGAGCAGGGCTGGAGCTGAGCCTGTTGAGTGTTAAAAGCATTACAAGTTATTGTGTAGACAGACAGAGACCAACAGTGATTTCCTAGTCTTCAATCTGCTGTAAGGAATTTAAAATACTCTTCAAAATCTGAAATCTAGTTACGTTGTGTCAGGAATTTCACAATTTACAGGGTTAATCTAATTTTTAGTGTTTTGCCAAGCTTTGTTACTGGCCACCATATGGATCTTGAAGCTGAAACTTGCTCCGGTTATTTAAACACTTTTGGAGTCTGGATCACGAAGCCAAAGAGCAGAGAGGAAGTGAAATGCTGCACTTCTAATTTTTTCTCCTCATTTTTATTGCATCAGGCATATGTCCATGCTCTTAATTGTGAGAGGTACTTTTTAGTAGGATAAAGAAGCATTAGGGGTAATTACAGTAAGTATAGTGCACTAATGTATCTGGGAATTAAAGGCATTATTTATTACAGGAAAATGGTTATGGCAATGTCTTATGATATACTTAGAGTTAAATTTAATAGGGAAATAATTTTGTTTCCATTTCGTATCTAATTTATGTGAATGTCGAGTGATAAAAAAATCAGTTTGGAAAATTAGAATCTTGAGGGATGCTCCCAGTGCAGACTTTCCCCCTTCCCCTGTCCCACTGCACTGCAGCTCCCCAGCCAGCCTGATCTCACTGTCAGGCGTGACCCTCGGGACTTGGCTGTGCAAGGACCTCCACGGCGAGGTTGATAGGGTTTTTTCCTGCTTTTCCTGGGATTTTGGACACGTTCCTTAAGCTGTTCCTTGTGCTGAGTGCGGGATAGCCATGAGTGCAGCTGTGCTGGGGAGGGAGGGAGGGCCTTGCCAGGTTCCGTTCCCTCATCCCACCCTCCCGTGGGGTGTGTGGGGCTTTCCCGGCCCCCCAGCCCCGCTTTGGGGGGTGTGTCCCAGAGGAGGGGGGAAGAACACAGGGCATGTCCAGTGCCGAGAGAACTCGGGATTAAAATTATTCCAGCTCTACAGAATATTACATTTAAACAGTGTAAAGCAGTATGATCTGATCGGAATTGTTCTGGAATGGCAAAACTGTATGCGTAGTTTTTGGGAGATGATAAGCTGATCTGTAACCGGGCGCCGTTAGTGTGCTGTGATAGCTGGGAGTAGGCAATGAGTTAGGAGTGAGAACATCAGAACTGCTGGTGGGAACTTTCCTGTAAAATCATGGAATTGATGCTTGTCTCTCCCATTTTGCATGAATTTCTTAAAGCAGGGACAATGCTGGCAGTACACCCCAGGATAGGGTGAAACTCAAGAAGAGCTCAGTGCTGCGTACTAGTGAATTTCTTTTGAGTTTTAAAGATTCTGTCAACTTCACGATGCTAAAAGTTTGATTTTTTTTTTTTNCAAGAACATAAAAAGTATATATTATATATACATACATAGTAGACACACGCATATATAACTGTTCATGTATTTGGGAATGATGAAGTTTTTTATTGCAATCCTGTACCAGCCTTGGAGCTTCTCGGGCCTCAGCAGTTCTGAGCTATGCAGAATTTATACCTCAGTAGTTCTGATAATGAACGGAGGCTCCGGGTTCCTGAAGAGCACTGTTTCCAACAGGCCCCCCGCGGCCCTGTGGAGCTGTGTGCAGTAAATAGCCATGGCCCATTACACCCTCGGTACCAGCGAGGGTTTCGAGCATCCAGCGCCTTCAAAAGCGAAGGCTATTTTGGCTCCCGCCTGTGCCCAGCGGCTCAGCTCTGTCTCCCCATTCTTCTGGGGAAGCCCTGTGCTGTTCGAGAAGGTGATTTCGGTACTAAAACGTGGCTTTTCCCATTCTGTACGAGGAGAGGGGCTCTGTTACCAACATCAGCGTATCACGGCAGTGCCGGTGCAGGGATGTGCCCTTTGGCGTGTGCGAGGCTCGGGGAGTCGCAGGTCCCGGGGCAGCAGCGCAGCAAGCTGGGCTCGAGGCTTTGAACACTCGCAGTGTTAGAGTATTTTCCGGGCAGCACAAGCTCCTTAGAAGCTCGACTTTAAACGCGGTTGTAAACTCTACTTAGATAATCATCTCTGCATGACAGACGTGCTGCTGGAAGGTCTCAGCCTGTAAATCGGCCAGGGACGGGTGTTAAGTATTCAGTGCTTAACATGCAGTAGAATTTTATGTTTGCATTTCTAAAGATGTGCCACTATTCCTGTAAAATTGAAATGACAGAGCTCAGACAATTAACAAATTCTTACTCTTTGACGAGGTTATTTAATCATGTTTTCATTCTGCATCTTCTGGCTCAGTGAGATTTAGTATGTGGTACAGGCATACCAGAAATAGTTCTACTCTTGGTAGTTTTAGCAGCCAAATCCATGAGTAACGGCGGCAGATATTTTTGAGGTTTGTGTATCCTTCAGGTGATTAGTTCACGCTGCACTCCTCTATGAGAGATAATTAGATTTATTTTTTATAGATTTTTTCAAAACTCTAAAACAAAAAAATCTCTGGAGCTTGGTACCGAGTGTCCAGTTTTAATTTGGTATAAAATCTGCAATAGTTTAAGTGAGTACAGTGGAGGAATCTCACTTGAGTGAGACAGCGAGAGGTTCAAGGAAGTTGTTTAATGTTAAGTTATGTAAATTGATTTTACACCTTTAATGATTCACTTTGTTTTCTGGATTGTCTGCATCTCTAGTAAGTTTTAAAGGGTCTCTGAGCAGTGGTGGCAAAGAATGATCGGGAATTCCTCACCCCTGCACTTGACTATTGAATGCTACAAACAAACGGGTTTGCTTTTATGCTTTTGTGATGGTTTTCTTTTAATTCAAAGTCGGTGTTTGCAGCAAGTAAAGATTAAAGCTACTTGGGCGGTGTAGGCAATGGTTGAAACAGTTTCATGACAAGGTACTGTTGCAACGCTGTTGGAGTTAAGTTTTTGATAAATGTTTGCATTTCCCTGTTCTGAGCATGTTGACCTTTTATGTTTTTGTAGTGGTGGAAGAAGGATTCTGGGAGAATGGACTTTCCTACGAGTGTAGGACCCTGCTCTTCAAAGCAATTCATAATCTTCTGGAAAGGTAAGAAAAACTCTAGTGCTCTCAAATATTTCATTTTGATACTTAGAATAATATAGGGACACCTACAGAGCTTTTATACTATATTGATCTGAAACCACACTTTTTTAGAGGTAGAACTTTAGTGCAAGAGAACAGGACAGAGATGGATCTCTTAAGTCATTACCCTGGTAATTTATCATTAAATGCTGTGCAGACTAATTAAACGCTCATGCAAAGAATAACGTTGATATGTATTTCTGCTCAGATTTTTGTTGAGGACCTGTTTCAAAAGCAAAATAGAAAAGTTTTCACCTTCCTGAGGTGCTTACAGAGAACAAGGTGCTTACAAGAGATGGGTGTTGTATTTTGTATTTTCTACCTCATCAGTCTCTTTAGGGGATTTTTGTAGGCCTTGTCATAGCTTAGAGTGGATCAAAGTATAAAAATTAAACTCCAAGTGTAGAATGTTCACTAGTTCTTTTAGAGCTTTGCAGTATAAAAGGGAAAATTGATTAGATATGTGTATATTAATCTGTAGTACCCAGTTATGTGTACTGCCAGTGGTTATTTTTATTCTTTGGGCCTCTTGTGAGGTGAAGTTTTGATTTATTTCATTTTAAATAACTTCACTGAGGTGGGCTGGCAGAGGTAGAACTGTTCTGTGCAGCTGTGGCTGGGAACACACCACCGGTGTTTGCAGAGAGCCTCAGTTCATGTCACCATAACCTGATACAATTCATGTTACAGTAAGTTGATATGATTCATGTCACTATAACCTGGTAAGATTCATGTCACGATAACCTGATGCAATTCATGTCACCATAACTTGTTATGATTCATGTCACGACAAGCTGATAAGATTCATGACACAATACCCTGATGTGATTTCTATCACCATAATCTGATATGATTCATACACCATCACACTTGATATGATTCATGTCATGATAAATTGATAGAACTGGTGCCGCACTCCCAGCCCCTCACTCTTGCACATGACCATTCCACTACTCTCCTGACTCTATTTTTTACAATATTATAGTTGAGTTTCCTTCAAGTTGTCCACTTTTTGTCTCCTTTCTTTCATTTTTGGTTTGGTTTGGTTTGGGGTTTTTTGGTTGTTGGGCTTTTACTGTTTTTTTGATTGCCGTACTGAATCTGACACTAACACGGTAATTATTTCATTTAAAGCAGCAACACCTGTGCAGGCTTTATCAAAAAGCAAATGAGCACTTTAACCTCGTGAGGCGGTGCAGGGGGTGCCGTGGGGCTGAGGGGGAGCGACGTGGGGAGGGGGAGTTGCCCCTCATGGAGGAGCCGTGAGGGAGGACGAGCTGTCCCTCGTGGAGGAGCCTCCACAGAGGAGCCGTGAGGGAGGAGCAGCCGCCCCTCATAGAGGTACTGTGAGGGGGGAGCAGCCCCTCATGTAAGAGCCGTGAGGGAGGATGAGCCGCCCCTCAGGGAGGAACCGTGAGGGAGGAGTCGCCCCTCGTGGAGGTGCCGCAGTAGGGGAGCTGTCCTTCATCAAGGAGCCGTCCCTCATGAACAAGGTTCTCTCCTCATGGAGGAGCCATCCTTCATGGACGAGGTTGCCCCCTCATGGACGAGGTTCCCCCCTCATGGAGGAGCCATCCCTCATGGACGAGGTTCCCCCCTCATGGATGAGGTTCCCCCCTCATGGACGAGGTTCCCCCCTCATGGACGAGGTTCCCCCCTCATGGATGAGGTTCCCCCCTCATGGACGAGGTTCCCCCCTCATGGACGAGGTTCCCCCCTCATGGATGAGGTTCTCCCCTCATGGATGAGGTTCCCCCCTCATGGAGGAGCCATCCCTCATGGACGAGGTTCCCCCTTCATGGACGAGGTTCCCCCTTCATGGACGAGGCTCCCCCCTCATGGATGATTTGTCACTTCATGGAGGTGACCCCCTCATGGACGAACCTCCCCTCATGGAGGAGCTGCCCCTCATGGGGGTTTCCCTTCATGTAGGAGGTTCGGCCCTCATGGAGGAGCCATCCTGCATAGAGGAGCTGTGAGGGGGGAGCTGCCCGTCATGGAGGTGCCCCAATCATGGATGAGCTGCCCCTCATGGACGAGCTGCTCCTCGTGGCTGAGGTTTCTCCCTCATGGCTGAGGTGCCCCCCTCGTGGAGGAGCCGTGAGGGAGCTGCGGGGCTGGGAGGGAGAAGCGTCTGCCTTGACTTAGCCCTGGGAAGGCGAGAGAAAGGGCCTGTGTGCAACTGTTGGTGTTACCCCACATTAGTAATCAGTCTGTGTTAATTGGCAATATAGAAAGCATTAGAGGATATACATTCTCAAAATATTACAGTGCTGTCTCATAATAGTCAGTGTGCCCTGGTCGGGTAGGGTTTTTTTCATGGAAAAGCTAAAAATAGAAGATGTGGAACACCAGAACAGCGGCAGGGTGAGGGGAGGGAGCCGGGGAGGGCAGAGTGGTCTCTTTAAATAATTGCTTACCATCACCTGCTTTTAGGGTTTTTAACACAAGTCCATTGTTAGAGCTGCCTCCAAAAGGATAGTTAGTGCTTAGACAGCAAAAGTAGCTGTCACTGACTGCCGAGCTCTGCAGTCAGGGCTCCCGCTTTATACGGGATTACTCAATAAATAACCCATGATTTAGTTTAGCAGGGAGGGCTGACTGATCTTTAAGGCTGACTCTACCCATGAAAACTTTTTTTCCTGGGAAAGCAGCATTGATTTGAGGCAGTTGAACCTGCTGTGGTGAGACACAATGATGTGGTATTGACGGGGTGTGTGGTGGGGGACAGTTTATTATGTTGTTGGCTACTACAGATTATTTTCTTTAGGCATCTGATATAAACGTCACAGGCTTCCTTTTGTTTGTATGAAACACACCAACAGAGTCTCTGATAGCAAATATTTCCTAGGGAAACAGTTACTTCAAGCTCTTTTTTTCACCCTTTAACCATGTTCCTGCTGGCTTAGCTTTCATATCCAGTTTAGGATATTGGTATATTCAGCTGAACTGGATTCTTTCTGCTTTAATTGAGAACGTGCTGTTAAAATTTTCTTCAGTTTTTAACTTTGGAAAACCCTGCCAAGTTTATGCAGAGGAATTAGGAGTGCTTTAATATCTGTGTTGTCAGTCATCCATTTCCTATCTGTGACTCCTAGCTATGCTTTTGAAGTATATATCACACAGTTTTTCTAAACCTTGCAGAAACTACTTTCCCAGAATGTTTCATGTGATTTTTCAATTTTTTTTCCCCTTTGTTTTGGATAATCTCTAGCAACTGCTATAGAAACAAACTATTGGAAAACTTTGAAGAGTGGAAAAATACAGTTCTTTCTTCAAAATAAAAAAAATACTGACTAGATGTGAAACATATGGGTGAAGTTTGTATATTGCTTGTAATAGTCTATAAACCACTGGCAACAAATGACCGGTTTTTTGGAATTTTTGAAGCATATTATTTACCTTAGTGAAAAATATTCCTTGGTAATGGATTTCTGGCTGTGATCCCTCGGGCAGCGTGTTTGACTGCATGTTTAATGCATGGAGCATACTTAGTGTTGGCACATTGCTGGTGTGATTCATCTGCACAGGTGGGTTTAATAAAGGCATCAGGCACTCCCTAACTTGTCACTTTAAATTGGTTATTGATCACTTTGCATCCTCACTGTTGGGGGTTTTTTTGAGCCATAGAATATGCAGTTTCTGTAAAGGAAGCGTAGACTTTTAAAGGGACCACAGAAAATGGTAACTTACTGCTCTGATATTGGTGATGTGAGAGTATGTGTGTTGGAGTGAAGTTTTCTGACAGAGGAAACAGTAATTACGGGAGTTTCAGCACCTGAAATCATGCTGTGGATCATGTGAAGGAAAAATGGTTCATTGTTAATATTTGCTTAATACAATTTTCTGTCATTCCTATACTAAAGTGTGCCAGAAATACAGGAATGCGTATTCTTTACTGTGAAGTCTGAGAGAAAGACTGAATAGAAAAGAATCAGTGCTAAAGAATGGCTTTTGTTCAGGAAGAGGAGTGTGAAAAATAGGATGATGGATCATTCAGCAAAAAGAGCTGCACTGAGCAGAAAAGGTTGATGAGGAGGGGAAAATGTGCCTGTGAAGTTTGACACAGTGAGATGGGACAGGGTTCTCTGTGACCGGTGTGGGAAAACAGAAAGTGGCAAAGTTATGTGGGACCCAAAAGCCTCAGCGTTGATTTTGATAGGATGGAAATTCAGCTGCCTAATCCCTTAGATTCACTGCCTTCAGAGACTGCTTTTAATTACACCTCAGGATGTAACTGGTAATTGTTGCTGTAATTGTTTTCTAGATGCCTGATGGATAAAAACTTTGTAAGAATTGGAAAATGGTTCATAAGACCCTATGACAAGGACGAGAAGCCTGTTAATAAAAGGTAAGGAGATCTTTATATCCAGTCCTGCTCCTGTCAGTGTTTTATACTGCATGACGGTAATTTGGTGCTACGTTTTAGTGTTAGTTTTTCCATTTCTTTTACTGTGTGACAAGTAAACACACAGAGACTACATCTTCACATCAGTAATACACAGAAAGCAATTAAGTACGCTCTCAAGTCTTGTTATGATGATATAAGATAAGGTGAGGTTGGTATTTATCCATTAACTCCACAGAAATGTCACATTTATTAACAACTTCCAAGCAGCATATGCCTGTTTCTCTCATTATACAACAGAATTGCAGGTAGTTGTATGGAATTATTTGAACTTCTGGACACTAAACCCCAACCTGGCATTTTAAGCAGTAAAATAAGTAGTTCATAGATATACTGATTTGTTTTATTTAAAGGTGCCAGCCTTGATACACAGCTTTCAGTGCTTAGGCAGCTGACAAATCAGACCTATAGGAGCGATTAATGCACTTCTCCCACAGCAACATAACCATGGAAGAGGGATATCTGGCTCCATGCTCGTCGCTATTTCCTCTCCCAGCTCTAAAGGTTACAGTGTTCTCAGATCTTCTGGTACTTGCATTTATAGTCATCCGCTAAACAAGTTCTGTCAAAAATAATCTGAGTTAAGCTGAAACACAGATTTTCTAACGGGAATCATTTTGACAGAACTGGGTTAGGAAGTGACTAAACACGCAGTTATGCTGGAAGATTTGAAGGTAATGAGCAGTGGAGATGAAGTGGGGTGGCAACTTCTTCATCCAGCCTGGCTGCAGTCACAGCGCTGTGTCTGATGGCAGTGTAGGTACAGGTGGAAATCACTCTGCGCATCGCACGTGCCATTTCCCTCTCATCTCTTCATCTCACTGCACTGTTTATTTAACTACAGACATGGTACAGTGCAGTGCTACAAACCATTGGCTCCATCCTGTAACAGATTGTGTGTTAACCAGGTACTTACAAGCTGCAGTTGTTTTTGAGAGAATGCAGTAATTAAACATGGATCTGTCTCCTTTCTCGAACCAGAAAGTGTTAACTTAGCATGGGGTTGTATCTTTTCCTGCTGTTTGCTTTGTGGCTGACTGTGTGTGTGTAACCTTTGATTTCACATCGATCTCATGGCAAGGAGCCATGGAAAGGTCCAGGTTTTTCTGTACCTTCCTCTGTCCTGGCTGTGCGTAACCACCTTCCTCACTCGTGTTTTCCCTGCTGCTTTTCTGATCACACCAACCTCAGCTTAATTTTCTGGAACATTAATTCCCTTAAGTGACGTAAGAAGTGGTCACTTCCAGCTTCTGGAAAAGGGAGGCCGTTCCTTTTAGCTAAAGCTGTTTGTTTTATCCACGTCACTGCAGCCTGAGCACTCGGATTAAATGTACTTGTGAGCCTCCTGTCTGTTCCTGTTGGGTATCAATTTAAGAAATGAGCCATGTGATACAGTAGATGATGTCTGTCTAAAACAGCAGCAGCACTGGCATGGCAGGCATTGTGTCCTTAGAGTTCTGACAGATTAGTGGGTCCTGTGTGTGATTTACCTGTGTGTGACACCAGGTTACTTGTACAGTGTGGTGCTCTGCAGGGCATAATTGCATGGGTAAATAAATGTTCAGGATGCACATGAATGTATCTGGTCTGGAAGATGTTACAAAACCTGAGTGCATGTTGAACTCTGTTTGTGTTTGAAGTGTTCCTTATATAAAACTGGCATTGAGGATTTTAAGGCTGAAGGGGTAGACTCCTGATTTGAACAAGAAAATGTTTGTTGTTGGTTAGGGGGAGGTGCTGGCTTTCTGTTTATTTTTATGAAGTATTTGTCACTGCAGATCCTCTGGATATACACCATTTCAAAAGCATTTATTTAGCAGCAATAATTATGGCCTAATTTAAAATAGGTTTTGCGTTGTTTTAAGTTGTTCATTTTTCTGCTATAAATACATCATTAGAATTCATAATCTTGCTGAAATATGGTAGTCCAGACTGTAGAAGTGGACAGCAGAGTCATCTGCAGGCAGCAGCAGCAAGCAGTGGGAGGCTTTAGGGACTAATCTGTCCAGACACCTTTTATTTAATCTTTTAAGCTTTCTGTCTCAGTGTAGCACAAAAGGCTATCTTCACACAAATTGATTCTTGTTAATTCCAGATAAATTCTTTGTGGAACTCTTGCTTTAAGCAGACACTTGTAGACAAAGCAATAAGGAGCAGTTGCAGGAAGAAGGGACCAGCAGAGTGTGTGTAGGTGCTTTAGCACTGTGGCTAACACCTTCATAACCAGAAAAGTGATATTTAAAAAACCCCAGTATTTAAACTCGTGCCAATATGTGAAATACTATAAATAAGTTGCCTGTGTGTACAGTGGTCAGGTTGAAGGCTGGGGATAGGTAATCTCTGTTGAAAATGCCCTGAGTGGGCAAGTAGATCTATATGGATATGTACCTCCCTTGAAAGGTGAAAACCAGCGGGTGTCATTCTGGCAAAGAAACAGAAACAGTCCTAAAGTCTGCCTTTATACTTGTGGCAGAGTTAGTCCTCTCAGATTTCCAACATCCAGAGGTACTGACTTCATTTTAGCAATATAATGGGTGTAAATGAACAGGGAAGAAGTTACAGCTCATGGGACTGTCTTTCAGGGAGTAAATTCCTTCAGGGCCTGTGGTTTTTGTGAATGGCATTAGAGGAGAAGGGCGGGAGGTCTGTGATTTTAGAATGAAGTCAAAGATGAAGTGGAGCATGGCAGTGGCCGTGACCTACTTATCCTGAGATGAGAGAGGAGCCTGAGAACAACGGAGGGCCTGGCCTGCCTGCCCAGGCAGTGCTGGGAACTGGCTGCAGGAGGAGCTTCCCTGCCCTTCCAGGAGCAGAGAGGGAACAGCAGAGGGAGTTCCAGACAGATCCCTGCACCGCTGTGTTTTGTTTTCCATACAGTGCCCACCAGATGCTTTTGACAGGAAATTTAGTGCAGAACTTGTGGGTTTTCTTTCCCGAGTATCTTTAATATTGTGTGTCACTTCATAAGCAATTCTGCGTGTTTTATTGTCTGTACTACAGCAGTGTGTGTCTAAAATAGGTTTCACGCCACTGATAGAAAATGGCAAACTTGATTATTTTTCTACACAACTTCCCAAAGGAAATCTGTATGTTTGGAGTTCACAGAACTTGTCTGATCCAAGGCATTGATAGTTCCTTCCACTGGTGAAAATTCTTCCTCACATTCTATTCAGAATCCCTTTCCAAGTTTTATACAGGTTTGGGGGTTTTTTTTGTTGGTTTTTGTTTGTTTGGTTGGTTGGTTTGTTTGTTTGTTTGTTTTGGAAAGCACCACAATAAAATGTTAAAAATCTTATTGAAAAAAAATTACGATCATCTTATGTGAGAATATTTGCTAGTGACTTCAGTGATTGTGGTTTTTTTTGGTGTGTAGGAAATTGTGGGGAAAAAATCTGTTTTGAACTGTATGGGCAACTTAAAATAGTTTGTTAAGCTGTTTTTAATTTACTTAAATGTAAAGAGCACTTGAAAAAATGGTTGTTGGTTTTTGTAGCTTGAATAATTTATAGGTCATTCCCTCTTCCAAAAGTCTGCTGGGGTTTTCTAAGACTAAATTAAAAAAAAAAAAAAAGTTCTGTCAGTGGAATATTTTGAATTAGAGCTTGTTTTTTAACTTGTTACTGGGTGAGAAGACTGACAGGTAGGGTGGTGTTTAGCTGGCCAGGCTGCCCTCTGTGTGTGGAACAGTGGATGGAGCAGTGGGGGTTGCACTCAGGCTCAGTGAAATACAGGTCTTTATTTTGGTCTCCAAACAGATTTCTGGTTGTCACTGTCCCACCAAACAGCTGATTGTGACACCCTCATGTGATGTGCTGGACCACAGAAATCTCTGAGTGCATGGGGTTGTATCTTAAGTATCAGGATGTAGATCTGATCCATGGACTTTTCCCTCTGTAGGAGACTCACTCAGCGCACCCACAGCCAGATGTGCTCAATAGCTGTGTCCCTGTCACTGCAAGCATCAAACCCAGGCACTGATCAGTGCCACCCAAACCTGGAGGCTGCAGACACTTCCAGCGCTGAGATCCTGGAGGTGATCGTTGCCTTCGGATTCCTGGGAGGAGTCACAGGACTCACCCAGGGAATATCTGGGTCAGTCACAGCAGATTGACATTGAGCATTGTTGCAGGCTGCACTCGCTTTGTGCCATGCAGGGAACTCCTGCCAGGCAGTGCCTTCCCATGCGAACACGAGGTTTGGGGAGCCCTGGGGAGCCCCTGCTGTGCCAGGGGGCGCTGGGAACCAGTGGGGCAGTGCCTGCCCATGGCTGGGGCACCTCTGAATGCCATGGGGTGGTTTGCTCCTGGCTCATGGCACGGCACAGATGATGCCTTTTGGCACATGGTGTGCAGGTGTTTCGTGAAACGATGGCATAGTGCAGTAAAAGCATGGTAAAACAAGGTGAAGTGACACCTTTAATTTTTTATTAAGGTTTGAATTCCTCAGCTGAGAAATGGTAACTGATTGTGCATGTACAGTTCACTGTGGTGCAACAAGGAGGGTTTTATTGCCTTGACTTTTAGAAAAAGAACTCATATACATTATTTTAGTTCTGTTTGTGTACATCTGTTTTACCATGCTTTAAAAAGTCAGTAATGTGATCATATATGTTTCTTGAAAATGGTATACAGTGATGCTATATTAATATATGTGTACAGTGTTGCCGACAGCATTATAAATGAGGAAAGACTAGGAAGGAAAATAGTAAAAACCAACCTGACTTAATTTTAAATAATATATTCTTATTCTTGACTTGTCAAAATAAATGATTGAAATACTGAGTAATAAGAAATACAGTGTATTTTCCAATAGTTCTTCCTACCCCTGTAAAAATAAGCTTTTCTATTTCAGTTTAAGAGGCTTAGTTGCCAGAGAAATATTTTCATATTTTTGAGGTTTAAGTTCTGAAATGTTATGTTCATCTTTGCTGAGTTTCTTCTGAGGATTACTTATGGTTTCAGTAAAACCATACAGCAAGCTGGTGTGTTATATCTGTGGTTGGTTGGTGTTACTTTAATTGGTAATCTTGTGTGTGCTAAAGCTGAATTAATTCTTACCTTCTCTGAAATCTTGTAGTGAACCCAGTGGAATATGGTCTGTGGTTCATATTTTAGCAGAAGGAATAGTTTTAAAATACAGGTTATAAAAATGAGTGTTTTCACATGCATTTTTCAGGAAAAACTGAAAATATATCAAGGTGTCCTTGATAACGGCATGCTTATGTTTTTAGTATTTTTAAGGTATTTTAACATAATTTTATTCAAGTGTACTAGTCTAATATAATGAATATATATAATGTAGGTTTATGTTTTATAAGCAGAACATAAGTAAAACATTATTAACAGCTTAGGGTTGCTTAAGGATACTGTTAGGATGGCTTGGGAAAACGCTATTCAGCACTACCATTTTGATTACTTTTGTCTATTTTTATATATGCTACTGGTAGTCTTGGATTATTTGATTTGTCTGTGTCATATTCCAGGAGTCTTGTGTGTAAAAACCTCGACTGAAAATGTTGGCACACTGTGCAGGAAAAACACATTTCGGACCAAAAGTCTGAATGCTCACGTGCTTTATCATCAAAGTAACCTAGATAAGATATAAATTATGGGGTATTCAGCAGTCAATTGTCTTTTTATTGTTTTTTGTTTAGTAATAAAAATAAGAAGGCAGGGTTTTGCAGGGGCTGGTGCGCCCCGTCAGGGAGCACGCTGTGCCTGTTCCGTGTGTTCCAGGGAGCCCCGGTAATGGCACAGCAGCGGGACCCTGAGCTGCTCAGCTCCCACCTGATGGCCCGGCCTTTCATCTGCTTCCCTGCGGGAAAACAATTACAAAGGCAGTGGCAAAGCAACCCCGGGCGCCGCTCCTTCAGATTCCTTGCCAATCAGGATGAAGTCCTGGGAACAATGGAAAGGCTCCCTGCATGGAGTCACTGGAGTTGTGCTTCTCCTTTGCTGCATCTCCCCACTGCAGCCGATCCAGATGGTGTGGGGTGGCTGTTTGCTGAATACGTGGACCCAAGCCAGGCAGCTCAGGCAGAGCACAGGCCGTGTTGGGAGGTTGTTCAGCCCCGTCATAGTCCGTGTTTTGGTGATGGAAGCGAGTTAGAAATTGTTTCTTCCCACGTGCACCCTTGTGTTGGTAACAGAGGTTATGTTGTTGCAGTGACCTCCTCGTTTGGATGCGGCGTTATCTCAGTGCTGCTGATGCAAGTGATGGTGGTGTTTGCACTGTGTGTTTGTCCCTGACAGCCCCTCATTTCTTGCAGGAATTCCCAGGGTGGGCAGGATGGAAGGAGGCAGGAGGGTGTGCAGCAGGGCTGGTGCTCACAGGGTGATCTGGCCTAGCAGAGTCTTGCAGAAGGGGGTTTGTAATCTCCAGGTGTTTGGCTCCTGGTGAGCTCCCAGCACAGGAGGCAGACACTGCTGACCAACATCCGTCAGTGTGCAACGAGTGGTTAGCAGAGTTCTTATCCCTTCCTGTCCTGAGAAAGAAAAACTCCGTCCTGTGTTCCGGGGCTGTGCCTGAGCCAGTCCCAACATCCATGCTGCTGTCGCACAGCTTGCACGAAGGGGATTTTTGTGAGGTGCCTGAGACTTTGGATTGCCTTTTTCCGTCTGAAATACTCAGAATCCGCCTATTTTCAGTGTGTGTTTATGACTACCATCTCCTTGTAGGCTTCTGAGGAAGCCAGGATATACAGGATATGTGTGTTAGGGTATATGTTTCCATGTGTTTCCTCTTTTACCATTTGGAGGGATATGGTGGCACATACTTGTGTGGGTTCCATTCTATAATGCAGAAGAGTTATCTCTGGAGTCATGAAGCTAAAGATCTTTTTTACCAGTTTATTTAACGTAGATGAACAAATAAATAAAGCTGATTTTGTAATTTTTAACTTCTGGATGTTGTAAACCAGTTTCTTGCAGTTATTATTTCTGGGCAACATTATTTATATAGACAAATATTTATATATAGAAGGTTGCTGGAATGCCTACCTGTATTCCAAATATTTGCATTATTTAATGGAACTGATAGATTATTTTTCACACTTTTGTAACTTTAAAGAAAACCCAGTTATTTAAATGACTAAAAGATTTTGGACTAGGAGTGTACAAAAGGCAGGTAGTTCAAGAAAATCAGTTGCCTATTTCTGTCTTTCTTTTATTTTTTTGCCTTATTTGTGCAGTTTAGAAGTGACTTAGTATCTTCATGATGTGTTTTTGGATACACTTGTGTCGGATACTTGAACTTCAGTAATTATATATGAAGCCTGGCTTAATCAGGACTTGGTGACCAATTAGTGCAGTCCCACTAATGTTTAAGCTCCTTTTCTCATTATACACTCACTACTGGCACTGTATGGAAAGGATAAACTAAGTGCCCCTGATGTGCTGCTAATGAGATTTGTCAGGGCTCCCAGTTGCACTGTCTGCCAAACACAAGTGTTGTCACTTACTGTATCAGTAATGAATTGACTTAAGGGCTTCTGTAGATATTTAGAGGGCCTCAGTTTTGAACACTGAACTCTGTTGCAACTCGAATTGTGGGTGCAGCTGCAGCTCTGATTGTTGTGCTGCAGGGACCTCCACCAACAGCTTGCTTGGGTTTCTGAGAATCAGGCTGGGTTTGCTCCTTAAACTCATTTAGAATCCTTGTAGGCAGTAGGTGCTCTTTTGAGTTCTGCGAAAACAGTGGCACTACAGGATTTGTTTTCAGTCCAATTCAAAAGTAAATACACTTCCCCATATCCACAAATAAAATCGGTGCCTAAAGCAAAAAAAATTCCTCAATCTCTCTCCAAAAATAAGAAGGAAAACTTCAGTTGAAAGCAATTCCATTGAATTATTTCTGTCAATAATAATACCTCCTTCTTTGTTTGTTTTGGTTTGGGTTTTTTTGGTGACACTTTTATATCTCTTGAAAATAATCTTGAAATAAAGCTTTGTTTCAGAACAAAGCTGTATAGGCTATTTAGTCTCAAAGTCTGTTTTCTGAGACTTATGTTACCTTAAAAATTTTATTAAAAACTCTTATTTTCTGAAGACTCAGACTAAAATGTTGACAGGACAAGGGGGAATGGTTTTGAACTGAAAGAGAGCAGGTTTAGGTTAAATATTGGGAAGAAATTGTTCCTGTGGGGTGGTGAGACACTGGCACAGGGTGAGCAGAGAAGCTGTGGCTGCCCCATCCCTGGGAGTGTCCAAGGCCAGGTTGGACGGGGCTTGGAGCCCCCTGGGCTGGTGGGAGGTGTCCCTGCTCATGGAAAAGTCATTTAAAACACTGCCAAGTAATGTGATCTTTGTGCAATAACACACAAGCTGTTGGAATTGTGCAAGCAGGTCGCTTGTTTAAGAAATCACCAGATTTTGTGATATAAATGGACTGTTTTGCGACTGGTATAGCAAGAAAGTTATGGAAATGCTTATTTTTAAAAGGTAATTGTCTGGAACCATTTATAAAGCTGAAGAGAAAGCTGAATTAGTCTTGTGAATGCTTTTAGTGTCTTAACTTATTAAATTGTGAGATTCAGGATAATAAGACAGTTTTAAAGTAGCTTGTCTTTCGTATAAATTTGCTGCTGGTTTAGAAGACAACAAACTTGAATGAACACTCGATATATATAATCTAAATAAGGCTGTATAAACTAATTCTTCTGGGTGGGCCTAGTAATACAAACCCTACCTCTGCACAATGAACAGTGAGCTGTGGGCCTTCCTTTTCAAGGCTCAGATGAGCATTGCAGAGACCAATCTGCTGATGTACAGCAATCACAGAGCAGGCACATCTTAAAATACATCATCATTAGTGAACTCTGTTGGCTTCAATTTACTTGGCAGCTGTGGAAAGCACCGTCACTTCTGAGTGTGGCTCCAGTCCGTTGGTGACAGGACACAAGTAGTGCTCACTCAGGTTTTTGGGTTACTTCTTCCCACCTTTCTGCCTTCTGTTTGCTTCTGAGGGCTCCTTCTTCCCTCCTCCATAGTCACTGTAACCAAACTCTGTTCTGAGCTCAGCAATATTTATTTTTAAACCTGTCTGGAGCGGGAGGAGCTGCAGTTCGAGCATTACGTTTGGTGGTACAAACTGGATTAGTGAAGTGCAGTAAGAAGCCACTGGTTGCTTTTCTTGGCTCCTCTGTGTGTGCGTGTGTTGTAGCAAGAAGTAGACTGGTGACTGAGCTTTTAATTTTCCTCTTTAAGAAATCTCATCCAGTTAAAATTAGCCTTTTCATTGAAAACAGTGGGGCAGGATGGGGAGGGAGAGATTCTGGCAGCAGATGTGTGATCAGTTGCCTCAAACTGAGATTTTTGGGGTGAATTGTTGAAGGATGTTGCCCTCATGAAAAACCCTTCTCTCTTGCTTGGGGTTGCAGAACACACCTTGTTCCTTCAGCAAGTTACGTGTGGTCTGAGCCTGAGGCAGCGTGAAGAACACGTGTGGAGCAGGTCCTTCCTCAATCCCAAACCCTGGGCAACTTTCAAGTGCTCTTAGCTTGGCAGAGAAGTGACTTTGTGTGTTCTGAGTGTGTGCACTTAGGAAGTTGAGAAATCATGGACAAGTGAGCAAACGCTGGATAACGTTTTGAAAACAAAAGCTGGATTCTCTTCCTGTGTTTGGACCTGAGCTGACTAAATTCCCTTGAGGGTGGGATAGACTCACTTGTATGGAGTCAAGTCCTATGGTTCACACTGGCTTGGCAGGCAGGGTATTTATGTCAAGTTTTGTTTCTGGAAAATCAGTAAACATAAAAATACCTGTAATAAATCAGACTGCCTTTAGTCTGCCTAGACCTTACCCTGATAATAAAGCTGTGAGTGAGTAATTCCTGAAGAACAGATCTTTTTTCCAGGTGCCCAGAAAAACAGTCTCCCAGTATTTCCCAGGTGATCTTTCCCAGTGCTGTGCTTGATGCTGCCATGTAATGCCATGAGCTCTTGGCATGCAGCAGGGATCAAACCAGGGTTTTTCTCTGTGGGAAATGTGTGGTCCAGACTCCTTGGCTGTAATTACACCTCTGCAGACGTGCCACTAGAACTCTCAGATGTGGATACTCATCTTCAGGATTTAAAGTACTCCCTCTGGGCTAGCTTATGCGTGTTACAGAGAGTTTGCATTCCATAGGGAAAAGGCTCCCTGAATCCTGAGGGATGTGTAGAATTGCCTCAGTCACTATTTTGGTCAGGGTTCATCTATGCAGATGAAGGGTGCTGTGATCTCAGGTTATTCTTGTGGTGATACCTTTTGATCCTTGGTGATCTATGAGAAAAAGAATCAACCATTCCTCATGCATCATTGGGTTTGGCAGTGTCTGTATGGATCACCTCCGTGTGACTTGCAAGGTATTTTCTTCCTGCATGACTGGACTTCCCCCTTTCCCCTCCACCCTTTCTTTTTGCCTTGCTGTTCAAGTTTTGTGTGGATTTCTGAGAACCAGTCAAGATTTGGCCTGAAAAGCAATTTTCTTATGGCACATTGTGCAATGATGGCCATATTTATGTGCAGCAGTGCCTTGCTAGACACAGGAATATTTGTGAAAATTGAAATTTGTATGCAGGGCCATTGTTTTCTCCATCAGTTTGAATGTCATGGTGACAACTCTTCCTTTGGGGTTTCCTCCTGGGAGAGGGGAAGGCATTCCATGAGAAATGGGAGCTGTGGGTGCCTATGTGAAGGATTCCCAGACTTCCAAAATATGGTCTTCTGATTCCCTACGTGCCATGGCAGAGTGAGAGGCTGGTCCTGAAGGCCAGGGTGCCTGCGAGGGACAGGGTGGTAATGGAGGGGCAGATTGAACCTCCCACCAGCCAAGGGGATTTTCTGTCTCCTGAGGAAAGCAAGCTGCAAAAATTACTTTGAGGGATCTCATCTCCTTTTAATCTCTCCATGTTACCAGCTGTTAAAGACACGGGGAACTGCGAGTGTTTTTTGGATGATGATGTCAGTACATCTAATTATATAATTTCCATCTGCTGACTGGAAAGCTGATGGAGAAGAGCTCAAGGAAGAATATTAAAATATCTTCCCCTTTTTTTTTTTTTCCTTGTTGAAGCATCCAGCAGTCTAAAATATGGAACTGGATGTCTAATGTACAGAATTATCTTTTTACTACTTTTCAGCTTATGTGGGAACACGTCTGTGTGCACACACAGCGTTGCTGAAATCTCATTTATATCTGACGTTTTGAAGAACAGTTCCCTAACGCAGGGACACTGAGTGAAATTATTTACTGCCCCGCCCGGTTCCTAGAAAAGGTTTAATTTAGGAAGGGGAGGAAATGTTGCCTCAAGGGTCTGAGGCTGTGGCTGCCCAGCCGTGAGACAGCTGTAGCCTTTAGCCCAGGCAGATAAAAGCGGTGTAAGAGTCACCCGGGCCGTCTCAGGAAATCGCCTGCCATTATGTGCTTCTCATTCCTTCAAAAGAAAGAGACCCAGAGACTCTTCCTAAATAATCCCTTCACAGAAAAATCGTCTCCAGCAGTGGTCAGAAGTGGAACAGCTTAGGGAGGGCTCTCCGCTCGTGCCAAGAATACAGTTATTTTTCTGTACACTCGGTCAGCTTCCTGCTGGGTTTGACAATGCAACTTGGCATATTTTTGTGTTCAACAACTGTTGATGAATTTTGCTTTTGTGTGTTTAATTGAGTTTGAACCCACACAGAATCTCAGCCTGCAAAAATACTTGTTGGTAATTAATACCATAGCTCATCTATGCGCTGGGTGGAAAAAGGTTGGTGTTTTTGGTTTAATTTTTTCATTCATTAGTGCACTGTGAGGGCTCCTGTTCCTGTGTGAAGGGGAGAATGCAACAATCCCTATCCTTTTGGGTCTCAGTCCTTTTGATTTTAATATGTCTGCCCTCTCCCTGGTCAGTTCATCTGCTTCACAATGAAGACTCTTTATGTTCTTTTTATGGAATTATTTTTTTTTTACCTCCTGCTCCTTCAGTTTATATTGAATGAATTTCGTTTGTGGGGCTTTTTTGGTACTTTTTTCCCTCGTTCATTTTTTCTCCCCCCCCATCCAGTCACTGATTCATCTGAAGTACTACAGTTCTTTGCCTTGAATTCTAGTTGTCATATTTGCCCAGTATCATAGTAGTAGCAGAATTTGTTATTGTGCCATTCCCTGCCTTCTTCTAGTTCTCATTATTTAGGGCTAGCAATTGTGACGTTTCTTTTAAATGCAAAGTTAAGTCAAGGACTGTGCCTCAATGCTGGGAAGGAATCAAAGCAGGCTAAGTGATCTCAGGAGAGGCACTTAAGTAGCTGTAGTGTTTGTATAAATGAGAGAATTAAAAAAAAACTAATTAAAGTAAGCTGGAGCAGTGAATGAACTACCCACACAGAGCTGTTTAATACAGCTCGGTCCAAATCTATAGCTCTTGTATTAGTGGTAAAAATGAGCAGAGGAATAAATATTTCACTGATGGAAGTTACCACAGGAAAAGCTATTCTGAGTGAAGGAATTAAATCTCGTAGAACAGTTGATTAAGAAATTCTACTAGCCAGTGAGTTCAATTATCCATTCCCCCACCCTGTGCATCACATGGTGATTTTATTTACAGGAGATAACACTAATACTGTTAATGAGACTAAATCTCTCCTCTGTTACAGTGACTATTCTCTGTAAGAAAGTGTGCGGTGTGGCAGGATTTTCTGTTGTGCTTCATTTTTCTCAAGGCCACTGTTCTTACAAGCCCCTGAATGTTCACAGTCGTGTCACACGCACTGATAATTTCAACTGCATTTCCATTTCCCCTTTATGATCTTTGAAGATTCATTTTGGATGTAAATTACCAGTTCAAGAGTATAAAAAGAGAACTCTATTTAATATCCCGATTTTGAATGATGGTTTTGCATGAGTGGAGATGATTTACTTTGAGTTGAAAAATAAACTCTAGTCAATCCTCTTACATTATATTGTCACAATAGAGATCTGGGAATAAGAGTGTTAGTTTGGTGGGTTTTTGTTTTGCTCAAGTTGCAAACTTCAAGCCACTGTTTTGAGACTGGACTGACTTTGGTTTATGGCATGTTTTTCGTGAAAATTCTGTTGATTATGTATTTATATTTAAGGAGAGCTTCATATACCGTGGGCTTGTCATTTGTGTGGTATTGCAGAAAAATCCAGCTCTCCTGGAGAACAGATGGACCAATAAATTCTCCACCAAACCTCCATACTTATTTTAGAATCTATTTCTGGTGCAGTGCAATTGACAGCAACAAAGAATTAAAAATAGCAGTGCTCTATTTTAGTCTGTCCTGGTGCCTCTGCTTTATGTCACTTACGTGCTCGTGTGACCCGATACTTGGAGGTGTATCTTTTTTCTCTGCTCCCTGTTTTGTTTGTGAGCTGCTCTAATAAAGCTGAGCATACAATTTCCTTGCTGTAAAACTCAGGAGATTAAACAGGGAACACTTGGCTTCCACCCTTCTGGAGCCAGGGGGATGATGTTCTGTCCTCACCGTGCCATGTTACAAGAGGCTTAAAAATTTCAAAGATCTTTTAAGAGGGTTAAGCAATATTCTTTAAATGAAGCTTATAATTTGAAGAAATAATCTGGACCAAAGTCTTTGAAAAATAATGATATTTTTCTGTCAATGTTAATAAAACAATGAGAACACCAACTAAAATGAAGTAATGTAGCACCAATTTCACCTGTCTTTACCCTTTGCAGATGCTCCTTCACTGAAATTGCACTGCTTTGTTTTGAAAAGTGCTGAGCTGACTTTATTGATGTGATTTTACTGTTAAGCTTTTAAATACCTTTACTTTTTCTAAAGGTCCCTGTAAAAGCCAGTCAAGTGGATTTTTACATACTGCCTTGGTAGTGTATTAAAGCAAATAAACAGATTAAAGCCGTTCATAGTGAAAAGTACACTGGAAATGTCAGCATACATTAAGGAAAACAAAGATGTGGTTGGTTACTCACACAAACCAGCCAGGAGATCAGAGAGAATCAGAAGTATTTATTAAACAGTCAGCTGGCACTCCACAGTAACAAGATCAGTGTCATTGTGCCAAAAGCAGCACTTTGACACCCTGGGTGAAAGGATCATCTCGCTGCTGCTGGTCCAAAATCTGTTAGGCTTTGGTGTTTGTAGTTAAAAATCTTGAGAAACTTGGTTTGGGGGCATTCAGGAGTATCTGTGTGATTTAATATGCAGGTAGCTGCTTGTGGGGCTTGCTGACATGATTAGGCACCTCTTCAGTATTTATTTCAGAGGAGTTGGGCATTATTTGTTTCATTAGGATGCTGCTTGATGTCTTTTTCCAGCGTCCAGCAACCAATTGCTTTTAAAATTTAGCTCTCAAGTTGGTTGGTGATGTGTTCAGAAAGGAATAGAGGATATTAAATCCAACTGAGGGGTTTGTGAGATTTTAGTATTTTAAATGCCTGAGTGTTTTTTTGCAAAATACTTAAAACTTTTTTGGAAGGTTTTATATGAAAGCTTTAATTTTGTCACTCCTGTTAGCTCTCCTTCACAGCCAGCTTGTCAAGTAATTCCTGTTAAAGGAGGAAGGCTTGTCCAACTGTTTCTGAGAGTGGCAATAGAAATACATATTTGTTAAAATGTTTAGTTATGGACAGAATTATTTAACTCAGCACTCCCAGGCTCTGTGTGTGTGTGCACATACTCTCCAAATACAATTATTATGCACAGTTTCTGTCAGCATGTTGGAGAATGTGCTCCGTGGGCAAACCCCCCTGAGCTGACACCCTGCTCTTCCTGCCTTTCTTGTTTTGAAACAGTCCTGGAGCATCTGTCATTGTTTCACATGATTTCCTGTAAAGCTGCCTGTGGCAGTTGCACTCATTCTTTATTACCCAAGGGCTTTGCTGGCTATAAAATAATGTATCTGACTACCTAATAGCCTAATACTCAGCCTTCCCTGGAGAAGAGGGAGTGGAAAGCTGGTTTTACTTTCTTTCTTGCTGACTGTGCAAACCTGATCCTGCATGAGGGGCTCTTATTCGTGCTGTCAGTGAAGCCTTTTCTGGCTGTTCTCCTTCCCTGTTCCCAGGAATGGCACTGATCAAGTGATACTCAAATATTCAAGTTCTGCCTTCATACAGATGACACATCTGTAGGTGATTATCTATTTAACAACCCCTTGGGTTTTTGCTTTGTTTACTAGTTTAGAGGCCCTTTTTGCTGAAATGAACTGTAAAAACAGTACAAAAATGTGGTGTATGTGGATTCCTGGGCTCTGCCTGTAGGATGTGCACACACATTATGTCATCTGTGCATAGTTACAGGTTGATATGTGTTGCTGCTGTTCTTTTTAATGAGACCTTTTTGTTAAGAAAAAATAATTTTCAGATGTTTTTAGTGAAAAAAGCAAAATGCATACACAGAACTGCTCTTCTGTTTTGTAGCTGAATAAATGAATGGTTTTTTTTTTCTGTAAAAGTTTTCTACAAAAACATAAATAACAGCATTAAGAATTAATTTAAACTTCCTAAGCCAAGGATTATTGCTTAAAGATCAATATGTGATAAAAATTTCACGCTTAGTTCATTTTGCATGTGAACAGTTCCATTGGGATTACTTATAAACCTTACAAAGGTATGTCTGAAGAATTAAATTGTGCTTGTGTGGGTGGGGGCTGCGAAACCCCAACCATGATGTTACTAACTGCAAACAAAAATCCAACACAGCAGAAAACTTGTCCTAAAAATTAAAAATCAGAGAGGAAATGAGTAATTAACTGCTGTTTAGTTGTGTTTGTTTTTTTTTTTTTCAAGTATGTTACTTGAAAGTACAGAGCTGTTGGTGTAGGTTTAAGGTGTGAACCTCCTGGGTGAAGTGAGAGTGGTGGTCAGGAGTTGGGCTTGGGGGTGAGCTGCTCTCAGTGAGCCCAGGTGATGCACATCAGCCCTGCCCGAGGGCTCTGCACTCGGGGAAAGCAGCAGA
Organism: Scytalopus superciliaris; assembly: GCA_013400415.1. Classification (NCBI taxonomy): domain Eukaryota; kingdom Metazoa; phylum Chordata; class Aves; order Passeriformes; family Rhinocryptidae; genus Scytalopus; species Scytalopus superciliaris. The sequence goes on from VXBX01007236.1 coordinate 311,904, forward strand.
GCAGAGATGCAGTTTGAGTTGCACCCTCACGTCCCAAGCACTGTGTGTGCTGTGGTGGTTTAATAGTCCTCTGGCTCCCTCGCCTGCAGTTTGATTCCTTTAAGATCTTATTTAAAAAGCACTTGAGCCGCACATAATTTCAGACTATCACATTCCACTGAAGCCATTGTAACCACATGATTGTTTAAAGTTATGTCCTTACTTCCCTGCCTGGCTGAATTAGGGTACAGTCTTCATTTGTACATTCCAAACTCATGAGCAGCTTCAAAGAGATTCTTTTCCCAGCCCAGCAGCCTCCCAGTGATCCTGCAGCCCTCTGATCTGAGGGTGGAATCACATCTCCATTTAAAATTGGGCACCTTTTTTGGCCTGCTTCCTGCAGGGGGTATTAGCTGTGTCTGCAGTGTAAGATTTTGTGACGTGCAGGCTTACCCAACATATCACTGCTGGACTGGCCACTGGCAAAGCACTCCAGCAGTCCTGAATGGGTGTTAATAAACCCCCTCTGCACATACCAACACATACAGAAACAGGAATTATGTCTCCCTCTCACACTGTCTTCTGCTGAATACTTCTATTCACTTGTTTTTGTGATTAATTTATTAATCTGATACCAGTCTTGCTTAAAACTTCCCAAAATGTGACATGAAGTTCCAAAGTTCACGGTATGTTTGGCTGGGTTTCCTCAGAGGATGAAGGGAGTTTGCTGCTCCCTCCCTCCTCCCTGTGTGACCTTTTGATTTTGTACAGGTGATTGTTGGAGATTGCTAATAGGTGAGTGTATGTGTGTTTAGAAATATCACAGTAACTGCTGTGTTATTTCTCTTTTCTAATTGATATCATGGGATTACTTTGCTGGCAGGATGTTTGCATTTCAAGGAGCATTTCAAATACGTAGTCCTATTTTTGGAGCTTCATTTACATGAGAATTTTGTGGCCAGGTAACACAATTTAAGTCAATATTTAGGTTTTCCTTGTTTGCCATTTGCTCTGACCTAGTTTTCTTAACAGATAATAGCATATTAAGAATCTTAACTTTTTTTAAAATAAAAATTATGTCTTTCAGCAGAAGCATTAAGAAAATATTTTCTAATGGTTGAAAAGTGTTAACTGAGCTGTTCTGCCCAGGTCACCTCACAAGAAAGGAATTACCTGGTCGGATTCTTTTCCAGGGAAATAAATCATTCCAGTGCAGGGTTCCTGTTTTATATCTGCCTCTTCCCCAGCAGCTGTGCCATAATACTCTATGGAACAGTGGCACAGGACTGACCTCTGGAATGGCAGCAATTCAACCCCCCCCAGGCAGTGGCCTGCTGAATCACTAATAAAGGCAGGCAAAATTAACAAGGACAAGGCAAAATTAACATAGACTTGATTGTCTCTCTGACTCTCCAGCCTTGACTCTCCACCTTCAGTGCATTCCTGGCTCCCCTGTAGGAGCCAGCCCTGGGAAATGCTGCCCTGGAGCAGTTCAGGCAGGGATGGAGAGATTTGCTGCTGGATCCTGGCAAGGTGTATTTGCTGCTGGAATGTTTTGCCCCCTCTGTCCGAGGGGACCTTCTTATAGAAAGCTCTAAGGAAAACAGCAGGGAACAGACACTTTGTGGAGGAGTGGGATGTGAGGCTTTGCCCCCACCCAGGTGTCTGCAGTCAGGAATGGTGTGTCTTGCAGGAAGTTCTAGGAGAGACAGCTTGGCTTGTAATTAGGGAAGTTTGTATTCTTTTGTCAGCTGCTGTCAGTGAAGCAGCCAAACCCCGTGAAGTGGTCAAATTCAACTGCTCTTAATGTATTTCTGCTTTCACTTAGATTTTTCCTTTATTCCTCTGAGAATCTACTTTGAATATTGAGGTTGAAGGTGGGCTCTAACAAAAGAATTATTCTTGGTTTTAAAAAGAAAAGGAATGACCTTGCCCCAAGGTACAGGTGGGAATACATAAAGTATAATCCTAATTTTTTTTTCTGACTACTCATTATGCTTTAGTGTTGTTATCCTTTTTTTTTTTTAACCATTTAATTCTATGTGAGGTGGGTTGGCTCCCAGTTCCGTGTTACGGAAAGAGAATACAAAGGTGTACAACAAAGTGGGCTTGAACAGGCCAACGGAATGAAACATAAACCTCTTCTTCATCCTGCCCTCTGGAAGAGAAAGGTCAAATGCAGTTAGTGTTTAATGCAGGGTAGTGCCACTGCAGAGTGGGAGCTTTTGCTGGGAGTCTGGAACTCACATGCAGGTTTGTCTCTGCCTCCGTGCTGCCAAATTTGGCTGCTTCAGCGCAGCGGGTGCAGTCTGTGCTTCTGCAAAGAAAGAAAGAAATCCGACAGAAATCTGTTTCTTCAAGTGACCTAAATAATTCTCCCGATTCCTCTGCTCAGCTGTGCTACTCTGTCAGTGCAACATTAATAGGATCAGATAATATCCAACACTTGCGGGTGTTTTTTCATAATTATCTGTTTAACCTTGTGATTGAGGGTAATGTATCTTCTCCATCTGTTACTAATTCAGCTGAAGTGAAACTGGTTTGTCTGTTTGGAGGCTGTTGGTGTAAATGCTGATCGAGAATCGTGAGAAGCCATTAATACTGTAATTAACTGACTTTGTGTTGTTTTTAAAGGTAAAAATGGTTATTGATGCAGGCCACCAGTATGAATTCTAAGTCAGGAAAGTCTCAAAGCTCTGTTAATTCTGATAGATGTTTTGCAGTCATTGTGTGAAGGAATTTTGTAGATGCTGTTTCAACTTCCATATTCTAAAACTCGTCACTGCACTTCACACTAATGAGCAGACTGGGCAGAGAAGCCAAGAAATTAATGGACCATAGAAACTAAATTACCCTTTCAACCCTGAAGGAAGTCTTCCCTCGCACTCAGCTCATGAACTGCTCCCAGCACAAGGAAAACAGAGCCTGCTAAAGCCATTTGCTGGCCCTGTCTTACCTTGGTATTAAATCTGTGTAGTGTTTTACAAAACCAGACTGTGCCTTGTTTCTACATAGTTTTCCTAGATTTAGAGTTCTTTCAGACTTCCACATGTAATAAAATCTGGCATCTATCCGAAGTGATTTTTTTCCCCTCCCCTACGCTCCTTTGAATTCCCATGGCTGCTGGAAAATTGAAATCCCTTCTGCTTTATGGAGAGAGGTTTAGAAATGGAAATTTTAGGGCTATCTTGGATTACTATTGCACTGCTTGCCATCAGCCTTGATGTTACAGAGGAATAAATTGTGAGGAAAAGCAGTTAACTATGAAGTTCTTGTGAGACACATGTTTTTAGGTTCTTTAAGAATCTTGGTATAGTTCTGTTAAGAAAAAACAGAGCTGTACAGAATCCAGTGTTAATTGGTTTCATCTGGTTTAATTTTTGGCAGCAATTGCAGCGTGTGTGGTTTGTCAGGGCTGGGTAGCAGCTCACATGGAAGGAGCTGCACTACTTGCAGCAAGGCACTGTTTTTACAGACATTCCCAATTTTTCCCAACAGTGGGAAACCATTCTATGCCTCACTCCAGTAATTCTGCCCTGCACAAAGATGTTTCCCTCCTTCCAAAGCCCAGACAGTTTCACAGCCAGTTACGTGTTGGTTTTTTCACTTAGGTGACCTTATTCTTGCAGTTCACATGAACTCTGTATGCTCATTATGTGTGTGTTTTTACAGACAAGGTGTTTAAAAGATTGAGTTGGATATCTTGTTTTCAGCAGTCACTGTGAAGTGTAATGAAAAAGCTGACATGTACCTCACCATCCCATGGTGACTGTGGTGACCACACTACTGAAAAATATCTCTCTGTATGATGCTGGTATGGCCTACAGTTGCAAGAATTGCTGAATTCAAACAGTTTAAAGGAGATCTGAGGACTCGTATTAGCAAAAGAAGGGAACTCTTTAGTCATACAAATTCATTTCCAGTGGGGCTTTTGCCAGACCTTTGTGAGGAGAGGAGGGAATGGAGCTTTGCTCCCTGTGTCAGCAAACGTGCCCAGGGGTTGGCTGGGCTTCCTTAGGAATTCTGCACCAGAAAAGCCTCTCTAAGTCTCCCATGCTCTCCTCAGCTTCAGCTGGGCCATTGTCTTTGCTCTCTTGGTGTTTTGGTGTGTTTTTTCCCCAAGGAGCAATCAGTGAAATGAGTGAGAACTGACTAGATGTCTGGAGTGAGAGGAGCCGTTTCTGACTCTCTTAAGTCTTTCTGCGTGTTCTCAGCAGGGCCAGAAAGAGCAGCTTCCCTTGGTGGAGGACCAACTCTGTGACTGAAATATCATGTTCCATCACCATGGACTAAACCTTCCTTGTGGCAGGATACATGGAACATTTAGCTGGCAGTTTCCAGCCCCTACAGAGCCCCAGTGCTTCTGCTGGGGTGAGAAGCAGGAGATTCCTGCTGGGTTTTGGACACAGGTCCCACTTCCTTGGAGACTGTGTGACAAAAATAATTTTTACATCTGAATATGTCATGTATTTTCACAAAACAAGTTCTGTCATTTTTATTATCGAGATGTTTCTTCCTCCAGCAGTACCTGTTGAAAGTTCTGTGCGTGTAAAATACAAATGTGTAGCTTTTTGCGTAAGGGGAGAGGTTTCTGTGCAATCCATACACATTGGCAGAAACAAGTTGTCTCGTTGCTGATACTTGTTGCAAGTTGCTGGCTGGCTGAACAGAAAACGTTCACAACTTCTGTCACTTATGTGTTATTGGCCAGTGTGATAAAAACCCTCACTTGTTAGGTTTTAATATTAATGAACGATAATTTTACACTTAATTTTTGCATAAGGACTGTGTAAATTTTGTACTCTCAGGAAACTTTTTTTTTCTCTGAAAGCCTGTCTTAAATAAAAAATGTCTTAACTAACAACGTCTTAAAGAGGGAAAATATAGTTCACAGAATGCATAGGAAATGTGGAGACTTAGCTCTTTGTAGGCCACCAGGAAGGTTTGAAATCCCTCTTGCCTCTGGCTGCTTTAGGTGGTGCTGGGGCTGAGGGAACGGGGCTTTTCTTTGGAAGTTCCTGTCCAATTCTCTTGCTGCTGATTGAAGGAGGATAACATTTAATATCTTGAGGCTGCTGCACTGCTGCCCCTGGTGGTTTGGGCACTGGATGATGGGGTGTGTGATCTTTTGCTTCCTCGAGATCACAAGTGTCCTGCTCCCTGGCTGGTTTTTCTTCACTTGAATTCTCGGTGGGCTTAATAGAGCTTCATTTCATTGAGAAATGTAGATGGAGGTAAGTTGTGTACTTAGGTGTAAGTGGTTGTTTTTGACCAGAAGTTCCAGTGATGAGGTGAGAATGTAAATTCCTTTCCCTGCTCCAGCCTTTCAATTCCACTGTCATCCAGCCTGCCCTTCAAGGCTCTCCTTTATCAAAGTGCCAATCCTCTGTTTCTGCACATATTCTTTGAATGGGATTCTCGTGTTATCCTGCTCTAATTCCAAGTGGATGCTGGAGTCGTTCTGTTGGGGCAGTGCACAGTTCTGTGCTGGGGATGGCACTGACAAATACAGTTTTACTGTGAATACAAAGAACTGCTGACCTTAAATTACATCTTAACTGAATCAAATGCTAGTGACTTGCTTGCTTTGGACAAAGGCTGATGGAGAAACAGATGTGTGTTTATTTATTGGGGTGGGCAAATCTTTCAGTGTCCCTGAAGTGCCAAGAGCACAGACACCCGATGAGTGATGTTTGGCCAGTCACCAGGTCTGTATTGGCAGCTGATGCTGCACTGGGGATGAAGGTGAAGCAAAGTCTTGTGTGAAGCTCTTTACTGCTTGTCCACGTTCCTGTCCACAGTGTTTGCCACATCCTAAAGATTTCCTACCCCAGTGCTGTTATTTTTGCCTCTGTGCAGTTAAACTACACAAATGCAACCTTGTGGATGTATCTAAGGAGTGATTTCCTACATCTGCTTTGGGGTTTTGTTCTTGTAGCAGACACAGGATCAGAAGAAACAGGAAAACAGATTCTTCACTTTGGGTATTTTGCTTAGTCACTTACTGTAGTGTTTTAGCTTAATGAGCAGTTTTAGAGCCTTGTGCTTGTTTTACCTTTTTTGGTGTTGAGCTGTAGAATAACAGCTTTGGTTTTTGTCTCACTGAAACAGGAGATGTTGTTTACTAACGACGGCCTTACTGGGGTACAGTGTTGTTTTCATTTCTGTTACTCCTATGCTGTTTAAAGTACAGAAAGGCAATTTCAGCAGTGACACAAGAGATGCTACAGTGGGGCTGTGTGATTCATCTCCTCTGTCAGAGAGAAAGGTGCAGTTACAGGGATACGCTTTCTGGAGTTTGTTCTTAGGAGAGAGTAACAAAGTAAGACATAAATGTATGAATGCTGTGTCTAACAAGCAGAGTTCTCAGCAGGAATGCAGTGAGATCTTCCATAGCTCCTGACACGTTCCCTGCTCTTGGACAGACCATGTGATTTGCTTTGCAGATACATTCCCAACAAACAGACTTACTCAGAATCTACTTTCATGGTATGTATACCTAAAGTTGTTATCCAAAAACGTGCCTACCAGTATTGTCCTGTGAGAAGAGACATTAGGCTTTTAGTCCCAAAGTGCTGTAGAAATTCATGGAGGTGCTTTTGCTGGCCCTTGGCTCAGTAGGAAGGAGGAGATTTGAGACATGGGGGGAAGAAGTGAGTGGGACTGGAAACATCCATTTTCCATGTAGTGGAGAGAAGGGCCAGTCTGAGGTGAGGCAGCATTCAAAGTTTATTTTTCTCTATGTTGTACCCATTATTATTGTATTTCCAGTAGGGAAAGAACATGGGAAGGTGGTTTTCAAGCAGTAATTATGTGTGATTCTGACAGTGGGAAATCTGCTGTGTTAGGAAATGAAACTATAATAATAATTTACATTTTAATCCTAAGATTAAAGGTATTTAAAGATATTTCAGCCCAAGAGTGTCTATGTATGCTCTAATTTTGTGTTTTAAAACAGGATTATTTTAGTAAATTTAAGATTTTGGGACCTCTGGCCAATGTAAGGTCAACTTTTGCTCCATGTTTAACCACGTAAATGAAGATTAGGTCTCTTTCTAGTCTTTTTTTTTCTGTACAAGGGAGTTCTGTATTTCTCACATGCACAGAGAAATGTTAATAAACATGGAATCAGTTGGATTTGTTCTGACAGGTTTAATAATAAAGATGACAAGTAGGAAGAGAGGTTGGGGCTTCAAGCTGTAACAGCCTCCTAAGGTCTGCCAGGCTGCACTGAGAGGCAGGGTCTCAAAAAACTCCCCAGCAATGACCAAACCAACTCCTCCTCTCAAAAAAAAAAACCCTCAAGAAAACACAAAACCCACCCCCAAACACAGCAAAGCCCCACAAACAAAACTACCCACTACCCGCTGTATTCTGCTTTACAAAATAGATAGCTTGGTTTTTTTCCCTCACTAAAAAGAATTATATTTTGCAAGCTTCATTTTGTCCTTTCCTCTGTGTCACCTTAACTTGGTGGTCCATTTTACTGGTCATATTTTCTGCCTGCCCAAAAGTGTCGAATCCAGTCAATTTTTTCTCAGCTGGACTACTAAGAGAATCTTCTTGTTCTGATTAAGTCCTTAAAAAACAATCTAAAAGAACATCCATGATAAGAAAATACTCTCTCTTTTCAGAGTAGTGTTTTTAGTCCTTTTAAGCATTCTTGTTGTATTTTGGCCATTTTGATGTTTTGATGTTCCATTAAATCTACTTATTTGGGGCAAACAATTACCTGTTACATGTTAGACTTAATTTCCAGACTGAAATGCAAGTGTGGCCTTGACCTTTCTGCCATTCCCTGGTGTCCCCAGGCCGGGTCTGTCACTGCCATGACAGGGAGGTCAGGGGAGTTTGCAGGGCAGGATAAAGGGCCTCGGTGGTACCTTTTTGTGCAGTGTATCTCTTGCCATCGGTAAATAATGGTATCTCTGCTTCTCCAGACCTTCTGTAGCACCTGAAACCAGTCTCCTTTTACGTGGAGTCTGTTTATAGGTCACTGAGCACCGACAAAGAAGGCTTTTGTTTTGCTGGTGGTTAAATGGGGTGGGCAGCCTGTCTACTGAGGAAAAGGGCAAGGAACTCCCATGTTCTTTGCCTCTCTCATTCATCTTCAGTCTGAGCATTACCAGTCTATTCCACACAAAAGTCCAGGCACTATAACCTTCCCTCTGACTTTGCTCTTTGCCCTCCTGCTCACTTGTATTCACATGTCCTTTTTTTTCTGGAATATTCGAGTGTATCTCCTGCAGCCCCTCATTGTGCTAAAACAAGCGAGCCTGAGATAGGTCTGTGTGCAGACAGGTATTCCCGTGCCTGATGGAGGCCTGACATCCCTGTGGGAACAGTGCTAGGATTGTGCAGCCCATTGTACCCACACCTTCAAAAACCTGCTCGTGTTTCCTGATAGAGATCAGGCTGCTGAGCAATCCCACCGTTTACCGGGATATTATCAAAAGGAAGTGACCTCCCCAATCACAGGGCGAGTCAACACAGTGCTGTGAACACTCTGCCTGTCTTCAGGTGCTGGGGGGAAAGAGCCATTTCTGTTGTTTGCAGGTAGCCCTTTGCCTTGGAGCAGAGGGACACCAGGGTAGAACATGTGCCCTCCCTGCCAGGATGTGCTGGGTCAGGGTTGGCAGAGAGCTCTGGAAAGAAGGTGAGAGTGCACGTGGCATGGCTTGGTTGTCCACACCACAGAGGGCAGGATGTGCCAATACAGAGAGCAGGATCTGAAGAGGCAACCTAGCCTCCTGCTGATCTGAAAAATGAGAGCAGAGGAAATGGGTGTACAACTCCTTTTCTTGTGGTTCCATTTTTTAATTATGCCATGAGACATTTTCTCTAGGCTAGACAGGAAAAACTTGGATCCCGAAGCTGTAGACTATACTGAGGGATATCACTTCAGTCTAACTCATTTCCCTTCTCCCACGTTCACTGCTAGCACCTGTGTTTTCTCTGTTTCTGGATTCTTCAGGAATAGGATGGGAACAGTAATAGCACAGATTTTAAATATTCAGAAAAACAGAGTTTAAATATTCAGAAATTTTGGCAGGCTGTCAAGTTTCTGGGCAGGGAGAGGAGGAACCAGAACTGGGAAATGGTTATTTGCCTTTTCTTCACCCTATAAATCACTCAAAATTTAGGAGTATTTAATTGAAAGCCTGAAGAGAATGTTTCTGACCTTGAGGAAAATCCTTCCCAATCTCAGCGACCCCTGTGAAATAATGAAGTTATAGGGTTTGTCAGAGAAGTTTTGTGAACCCTGTACAGTCTAAACACTGCAGAGGTATTTTAAGTATGGCTGCTTTACTTTTTAACAGCTGAGGTGGTGGAGCTCAGCTTTCCCTTGTGCTTAGATTCCCTCCCAGTGCTGTGTCTGGTGAGCCTGGTTGGAAGATCAGGGCAAACTGCACCTATTTTTGTGTGTGGGTTTGAATCATGCCCTGATGCTCAGAGTTACGTGTGTGGAGATTTCTGCCTAGCAATTCACAGATCAATCGAGCTCTTAGAGCCATTGCTCTCCTTTTGTTCCCGTGTTTGGATTGCAGTGATTTGGAACAGCAGACAGGCCTGTGCCATCACCACAGACCCAGCCAGAAAGTTTCAACCCTCTCCTTCCCCTGTGTGGGTGAGAACTCAGCGCAGCACCGGCGGCTGCAGCACATTCCTGCCTCGGGAACTGTTTGGCCTGGCAGAGCTCCTGAGTCAGCACTGGGGATGGCAACGCAGGCCAAGGCACAGCACTGGGTTTACAGAGGCTGAGCTTAGTGAGGGGGTCACACAAAGTTCCCACAGGTCTCTGACAGGGGAAATCAGGGACTGCTCATCAGGATGGATAAAGGATGCTGCTTCTCCCCTCTCTGGGCTCAGTTTGTGTCGCTGTCCCTTGCTGGGTGGGTGATGGTCCCCAGAGCTGTGTCGGGTTCAGCTCCCTCAGCAGCACCAGCTGGAGTTTGATTCTTGCCAAGGCACAGGATTGGTATTTCAGGCATTTCTGTAAAATACTTCTCACTGCAGAAATGTTTTCATGTGGCGATGGGATTGGTTTTTCTTTCTTTTCATTTTCAGACAGAAACTTGTCCTTAATTCAAGGGGAAAACTAAGGAGAAAGTAGTTTATATTGTAAGTTATATTATAAGATTACTTGGTGAAACTGAAAACACAAAACCTTGCATTTGGTATGGGAATAATTATTTTTCCTTCTCATGATTTTTCTTGAATTGTGTTCTTGGAACATACTTTCTTTAGTTTTCAGCTAATTTGTTTATAATGTGTCTGTGTAAATGTTTAAAATGCAACAAATCTTGGACTGATGTAGAGCAATAATATTTTCCTTTCATTTCTGTTTATTTGACCCTCTTGTGGTTTCAGGAGAAAAGTTAATTTTTCTTTTCAAACTCTTTGCTTGGTTGAGCAGCTCATAGAACAGGTGAACTCCTTGGCTCACTTTCAGATTCACCTTATTGTTTAAACAGAGAAATCCTGCATCCATTCTGGTACCCTTCAAGGGGTTATTCTGTGGGAAGGTCGAACATCCTGTTCTCTTCTACTGGTGAGATTGGGAGGAGTTTTAGTAGGCAAAAAACCCTCAATATGTTGCATTTTTCCCCCCCTTTTAAGATTGTATTGCTGCAGGTTACTGGTTTGGGATCTTGTCCAATGCCTGTGTTACCCATCTGAGGAATGATTTCCTTGGCTGGTGGATCCATCTCTCCCTGTCTTTGATGTCAAATTATTTCCATGTACCTTGTAAAGAAATGGAGTTACGGTCTCTGTACGGTGATGTAGTGTGACTAAATTTGTCAAACTAGTTACTGTGCTGGGCAAGAAGAAATGAGCCCTGATTACAGAAGACTAATCCTAGAAGGTGGTTATTATAAAACCTGAGATTTTGGGCTTTCCAGTCAAGAAATAAGAGGGTAAAACTTACATATACAGAAGGTAGAAGAGCAGAAGACCAAGGGGACACAAGGGAAAGCCTATAGAGGGAGGAGAGGAGCACCAGGTGGGTGAGAACTAGAAACTAAGAAAAATGAGCATAATTATGTGGGACCTGCAACTGTCATTTTAAAAAAGAAGCCATTCAGGACATGATTGGGAGCTGGAGTACTGGAGAACAGAGTGAGTATGGCTGAGTGAATTGTGCATCTTTAATACTTCATAGCCCTGCTAATGCGGGTCTTTCTCCACTCCTAAATGTGATTTGTGTGCCACCTGTTTCCACTGCAGTCACTCTCCGGGGACATCAAATGGGAGGCGGCATGTAGGAGCTAAATTATTTGGAGAGGATTCAGTGATTGACTTAAATGTAAAGGGATTAATTGCTCTCTAAACTAGTCAATTAAACTGTACTCCGAAAGTGGAAAGATCACAAATGCATGGCAATGAATAAATTAATGCATTTTTCATGGTTTTAGGATTTTCTACATGTTGCTTAATTTGTTTTGAATCATAAAATTTATTCCATTAATTGTGATCATGCTGCATAATGGACACATGTGAAATAATTTTGTGCAGCCATCCTCCTAAAGGACAGCTGGTAGCAGGCTTCGAGCACGAATTTCAGGGTGTGTTAGGGGCTGTTTACAGCCTTTGCAGTCTCTTTCACAGACCATGCAGCCAGGGAGAACAAATTTTCTCCGAGACCAGGCTGTAAAATGAATGGGGTTCAGGTCTCTGAAAAATCTGGCTTTGTTCTGTGTCACTCATTAAACTTTGTGCTCTTCAGTAGGAGCGTGAAGGACATTTTATGCTTAGTCCTTGGTGCTTGAGCAAGGTGTGCTGTGCAAAGAAATAGAGGGAGATTTGGGTACTTGGTACTTTGTTGGTTTGGGTGGTGGTTTATGGTTTGTTCAGGGTTTGGGAGTGTTTTGGTGTTTGTTGTTTGGTTTTTTTTTTTAATTCAGTCAAGGTATAGTTAAGTTACGTTTTTCCCTTTCTGCAGTAGTGCTGCCCTCCTGCCACATTTAAGAGTTCAGCTGCAAGTCCTCGGAATATTAAAGCTCTCCATCAAGATTCGTATCACTTCATGTTCTGTAATTGAAAACACTGGGTATCTGTCATAGATCTAGAGACAGCAGAATTGGCTTATGGGAGAAATGAACATAGAGGGGTACCGAGTCTTCCAGCACTTAAAAATCCTGTTTGCAGTTGTCATTATTAATTATGACATTATTAATTGTTAATAATTGATGTAAGATAGTCAGGAGTCCCCCCAGCTCAAGTGTTCCAGTAGCATGGCTGGTTCCTCCCTGCAGAGCTCCCAGTGCTGGTGTTTATCTGCCAGAAAAACTAAAAATTGTCTTGCAAAAATAGGTACAGGGGCTTAATACCTGAAGAGTCTGAATTGAAGAGTCTGAATTTCTTTTTAAGGTTGTGAGAATCTATGACATAAAACTAATGATATAACACTTAGTTCTCCTTTTCCCTCGAGGAGCCCATGGGAAGCAGCTGCTTGAAAGCATAAACCAAAACCACATTAATAGTTTTTAGATCTGGAAAATAACAATCTTCCTCGTATTCCTGTGTTGAACAAACTGAGTACCCACAGTTCCCCCTGTTGATGTGCTTGCTTTGTGAATGAAACGGATAAATTTAATTTCATCTGCAGTGAACTTAATGACAACAAAGGGGGTGTGTGGCCCTTCTTCCCCTTGGGTTTGCTGTATTTTTTTCAGGAATATCCTCTCTGAATGGCCTTAATCTAATATAATGCTACTTTGGATAATAGCCCTCAGCCTCCACGGGGTGAAGGGGAGAAGGGTGCATTAACCTACATTACAGGCAGCAAAAACAAGCGAGCGTTCGAGGCCCTGCAAGGGAGAGGAGGGACCTTTGCTAGGCTGGGTTTATTTTTGTAGCTCAGACGTCAAAAGGGTGCTGCCTGTGTGTGCTCTGGTTGTTGACTGTGCTGACAGAGCCCGTGTGCACGTCTGGAGAGCATCTTTGTGACTGAGAGAGCAAGTAATTTAAATGGAGATGGAACAAATGAATTGCAGTGCCTGTTAACCTGGGAATGGCTGAGGATTGCTGGGGCCGTGCCAGCGCTGCTTCTCTTGGAAAACGGGAAGGAACACTCACTGCCTGGGAGCAAATCAGCTCTGTGATGGTGACAAACACTTGTCTTTCACAACATCACAGCTTTCATGCTTTTGGAGCCACGTTTTTAGGGTTTATGTAGAACTATCTAATTCTCTTTGAAGATTTGGGACAAATTCATTTCAGAGGTGCACACAGCCCCTCCCGAGCTAAACACGTGGGGCAGGCAGGGGGGTCTGAGTGGCACTGACTCACTGTCTGCTTTGCCTGAGTGATTTGAGAATCATCCCATGTTCACATCCCCTTGCACTTCAGACCTCCTAGTCAGGGCTGTTGTGGGGCCCTTGACAGCCGGTTTTGTTGTCCTGTTTTTAGTCCTTTAGGTCACCCTCACCTGGCTGGCTCAGCACTGTGGTGGTGGTTTCAGCTCAGGGTTCCCACGTGAGGGAACGCTTGGTTACTGAAGAACCCAGAGCTGTTATTTGTACACAGAAGAGCACATGTATTATATAAACAAATACCGTGACCTTTCAGAGAACAGAATTACAGAAGAGCCCTATAAAATACATACAGCCCTGCTTGCCTTCGTCAGTGTTCTCTCAGGTTACAGGGCTATTGAGGGTAGTCATTTCTAACAAATGGCTCTTGAGCTCAAAGGCATTCTGAGGCAAAACAGATTATGAAAGGCATTAATTTTTTAGCTTTCAGAGCTACTTGTGTTGTAACTCGAGAGAATTTAGTTAATTTTTGATATTTTGTTATGGAAGGATTTCTCTCTTACCCCATCTTAGTGCTCTTCTAAAATGTGCAGTTTGGAATCTAGTAGAGTACAGAGCAAAGATGGGTGACAAACTTATCTGTGGCTTTGAGGGAATCTGTGCAACAAGGACATATTAAAAGAAAGAATTGTCTATTGTGATTACTAAGGGACTGCTAATGACTTGTGGCTTTACTCCTGGAGTAGTATGAATTTATGAAAATGAAGCTCCTAATGCAGATGTGGTTTGATACTCCTGCATACCTGTGTGTTAAATACCCTTTTTGTTTGTATGCTGAACAGCATTCCATCACTAACTGACTTCTAACGCACTACCAGGGCAATTATGGGGTAAGATTGAAAACTCTGCTGACTTCATTTGAATAAAATCAATGCCCACTGGTGGCCAGTGTGCAACAGCTGCTCATTCCAGAGCAGCATGACACAAATACTCATGGAAAGGATCACATTCTTCCTCCTGAAAGCATCCTTATCATGGGTAAGGGAAAGCCTTTTCCAGAGCTCCAGCTCCGTGTGGGTCTGTGACCCACAGACAGATGGTTCCAACTGTGCCAGTCAGGGACTGTAATGCAGCTCACACTGTGAGCCAGAGTAACTGATAGCGGCGTTATCCCTGACAGAATTGCCAAGGAAAGCCTACATTTAAGGAAACCCGGGGTTTAAACTTGGCAGGACTGAGCTGTTAAGCAAAGGTCAGTTTATGCCTTAGGCTCTAAGAAATGGCATAGTTGGTTGGCGAACCTCCATCCGCGCCAGTCAGGCTTGTTCTTGAGTTTGGGGTTATTAATATTCAAAAGGATTTTTTTCCAGTCCTGGTTTCTAGAGCACAACTGCTCATGACAGTTCTGAGGTGATTTTATGCCTGTATGGTATTTAATAAAATGCTGGGACTAAAGGCACAAAAAGAGGGCTTTTTTGGAGATCCCACATGTAACTTAACGTGTAACTTATTCATGTGCCACGAATAAGCCATGAATGAGTTGTGTGTCACACTGAATATAGGAGCTTATCTGGCTGCATTCCTGTTTTAAGGAGTATTAGATCTCTTATGGAAATGGATTTTCCGTAGGACCCGTTTCAAACCCTGTGTGAAAACAGCGCTGCAGACACGGAGAGAGGGGTGATAACAGCAGGATTTTAGGAACTTTATATGCAGGTTTTCCTGATGTGTTGGTATTTTGAGTATGCTATAGCATGAAATACTGCATCCATCCTGACAATTTTCTAGTTAATTACAATTAATTTTGTAGTTATCACCAGCTGGTGCTATTGTTTTTAGAATACCTGGTAATACTGGTACAAATATAAGCAGGTTTCTGTTTTTAAAGGACATTTATCTTAGGAAGCTTGGAATTTCCAGTGAAAAATGTGTGTTTGTTTTGGCATTAACCTGAAAATAACTTTAATAACCTCCTTGTTTCTTTCTTGGTATGCTTTTATATTGTATTTTCAAGTCTATATCCTGCATCACAATAGAAATATGGTCACACCAACTTCTGTGTTTCCTAAATAGGGCAGGATCCAGTGTCTTATTCCAGTGAATTTTAATTCATAATTAATATAATAAACTCACACAATCACTTTTTGGTACTGACATTTTAAATAATTCAAAATAGTTGTAGTTCTAAATCAGCACTATTCCGAAGTGCAGCCCAAATGCTAAATAAAGGACTGCATTCAGTAATGATTAGTGCCTCGAGCTCCATGTCATGGCACAGTGCTCATGGCATCCCTTCCCATTCCTCTGCCAAGGGGGGAATGCTGGTTGGGATTTCATTGCAGAGATTTTATTTCATAGCTCCATGAGCCCATTTTTTATATTTTTTTTTGTCAGTTTTATCTGATATTGATTAGACTTAGTAAAAATCAGATTTAATTAAAATTATAATTTAGCACATAACATTTTTAAGTGACCTGAATTTCTGTTCGAGGGAAATTGTTTATCTGTTTTGCTTGCAGACAGTACTTTTTCTAACCTGATGTGTCTTAAATGTTCCTAAGTGTTGGGAGGAAGATGCACAGGATCCTGCCCTGGTTGGGTTGGGTTCCTGCAGTTTGATCCACAGGTGCCATCCCATTAGAGATAAATCATGGCCCATTTGTAGAGCAGGAACTGTCTGAAGCCATTTGGAATGGCTTGAGCTTTCAGCTGGAAATGTAATAAAAACCTGTGTTGCCATACTCTGACTTCAGCTGGTTTATTTTTCTATTATCAGATGTATTGACCAGCCTTTTGTACCATCTGTCATTGTCCCATATTTCTGCTAAATTATATCTTTGTAAATGTTCTCCTTTACCCAGGCACTTCCAGCCTTCCTGCCTTTACTCTGTGTTGCCTTTGGCTGATGTCAAACTGATGTCAAGAGCGGGATTTGTCCCTGGATGCAGAGAAAACAAATACATTGCAGTGGTCATGGCAGCTCCTGCCTGATTTAGTTATCCAGGGTGTTCTTATTTTAGATTATTTCTTCAGTAACCATCAGCAGTCTAGGAATGGCTTCAGTTCATCTTAAAAACCCTGAGAAACAATTTTAGCTCACAACAGCTTATTTTGACACATCACATTATATGCACATGTGTAGCTAATAACAAATCAATACATTTCCTTGCTCAATATGCAACACTTGTTTAATATAGAAAATTAAGGGTTTTTTTGTCACTGTCTATGGGAGTTTTTCACCTATTGTGGTGTAGTATTTCACTGAGGATCACAGGAGTTAATCTGCTCCTTCAGTTGTACATGGGAAGAACTCTCACAATTCCAGTGCACTGGAGGAGCTCCTTATAAATTTAAATTATCCATTAATGAAATCCAATCTAAATATTAAGCTCTGCTTTAATGTACTGTAAAAATACACTTATTTCTTTCTGGGTGTAGGTCTCAGGACAGGAAGGAGGTGGGTCGTACTGCAGAAGTTGTGAGGCAAAGCTCAGGGTTCTGCTTTCCTGCAGCGAAACCCCTCGGGGGGAGCACTGTCACAGTGGGATTTACTGACAGCCTGCAAGCCTGATGTGTTGGTCTGTACATGGTCCTGTCCATCTTTATTAAGGTCATTAAACCCCCAGACATGGAGCTCTCAGTGTGAGACACCACGAGCAGCAGTGCAGGAAATGCAGAGCCGTTTGTCCCGTGCGCCTGTTAAAGGTCACAGATGTTGTTCTCGACCTTTCCTCCAGCAAACACTCGATGCAGGTCTGTTTGTAGCCAGGCCACAGCACAGGTGCCCCTCACAGTGCAGGCTGAGGGGCTGTGCAGCAGCTCCCCCTGACCTGGGGGGTGTTGGTGCTGCTGCTGCCCTGTCCTGCTGCTCACTCATGTGTCCATGCAAAGATGAACTCTCCAGGCTGGCTGCTCATCTGGGGCGTACGTGGTTGCTGAGAGAAGGATGGGAAGTTGTTGGAGGTGGGGTCAGGGAGAGAAGCCATGTACTGACCTTGGCAAGGGGCTCGGTTGGTGACAGCTGAGGGAGTGTGGAGATAATACATGTGTAGCACAGCATGTGTTGTGATAATGTTATCTGAATGCTTGCTGTGCTGGGAAACTGTTATCTTAGTGCTCTACTCCACCACTGGAAACACTAACGGCAGTCAATGTCTATACCAAGTTTCTGTGTGTACAGCTCATACATTAAAAAAAGAATCCAACAGGATGTGTGAGACAACATAAGGACTTATAAATACAACTATTAAAAGAGCTGGTAGTTCTGGGAACTGATGTTCTCTTCCCCCTCTTTTTATTTCTTTGAGGTGGGGGAGAGAAAGAGATAACCAAAGAAAAGCAAGTAGTCATTGCCAAAGCAATATGATTTTAATCTGCAACTTGACCTCTGTATTCGTACTCTGTGCCACACAAAGATTTGTGACTTTGGGCAGAGATGGCTGCAGAAACACAGATTGTTCTTCCTGTGTCACACCAGGTATCAGGTTCCCTTATTACCTGCTGGCTCATGAACGTGAAGCAAAGATGTTTCAAGCCGTGTGATACAGTGCAATAATTGCCACACCTGGGTCAGCCGGCTCTTCCTTAGCCCTGTGACAAGCCCCAGCTGGAGGGCAAGGCAGTGCCCCAGCCCTGTGTGCAGCTCACAGGAAATGCTGGCTCCAGGAGGAGCAGGGGTTAGTCTTTGGAGTGACAGAGCCCCAGGCAGGCTCGAGGTTGGTGTTTTCCATATTTGAGTGTGGATTTGTGTGGGGCCACAGCAGAGAGACCCCAACTGTGAGGGTTCCTTCCCAGTGCAGAAATGGGTGCTGTGTGTGCTTGCCTGCCATTTGTTGGGAGACTCTTGTATCCATAAAACTCTGGAATTGTCCATGTCTGGAAATGCTTTCTTTTATTTATTCTTTTTTTTTTTAAACTTGTGGTTTCTGCCAAAACTGTTCCCAATTACGCCGTGTTTCTTGAATGTATATTATGAACTACCAGAGTTGTACTTCAGAATAACTGCCTGTGTGTAATTTCAGCTTGGGCAGGGTTCAGGTTCCAGCTGGTGGGCAGAGAGGATGTTACAGGTTACTTACCAGCATGAGGAATGCCAGATGAATCTTGTGCCTCTCTGACTGTGTGGACATTGCCCATGAGACCAGCCAGGCCCTGCTCTCCAGAGCTGCTGAGCTCTCAGCCCTCTTCCCAGGGAATGCCAGGGGGGCTCTGCCTGTGAATCACTGTGGACAATGCCTCTGGAGTTTTAGGAGCTTAGGAGTTTTTACCTTTTGAACGTGCAGTTTCCCCTGAGGGCCAGAAAATGTGTCCCGGCCTCTCCTATTTGCAGCTAAGTCTGAGTTCCAGGTGCTCCTCTGCTCTCTTGGGGGGTGTGAGGGCACTGTCCCTGCTAACACAGCTGCCTGGCTGTCCCTGCAGTTCCTAAAGTGGGCCATGGCCTGGCCAGAGGAATGTGCTGGGGCTCTGGGCACCAGGAGGGTGCACCAATTCCTCTCAGTCAGGGACAATCCCCCTGGCACTGCCCAGAGTTTAGGGCCGCTCTGCACTGCAACAGGGGCTCTTCTGACTCACTTCTCTAACAGCAAAGCGATGGCCTTTCTTCTCATCCCATTGTGGGAACTTGTTCAAATTCAGGCTTCACTGAGGGATTTTTATTTCCAGATTATTTAAAAAGAGTCGATTTTCATCCTGGATTGCTAATTTAGTGTGACTTGTTCAGGAGGGGTATTGAGTGTAGGGATGTTCAGACCCCACTGTGACCTGTTACTGTCCTGTTGCTTTAGACAAATTTAAAGGAAATTATTTTGTTGTGCTGTCTTTTCTTACTCTTACATTTCAAACCTGCCTTTTCATGCCCTCCTTTTTGTAGTCCACATCAAGCAAGTGATTTGGTTTGACAGTTTTCCTAATGCTTGTGCCTTGCTGCTGCCTCTTTTCTGAGATCAGACTTAATAAAGCTGTTTTGGGGTAACTGTGAGTCGAGGGCTTTCAGATCCCAGCCTTAATTTTGAGGAGAATTACAGCAGCAATACAATTTATTGGTCATAAAATATAATTAATTGTACACAGTCAGTGACTTTATGAACAACTCTTATAAAATAAAGCAGAGCAACAAGAGGCTGCCAGCAGCCCAGAGGCGGGGGAGGGAGCTTAACCTCCTCTGTAGAGAAATAAGTATTTAAAAATACCCATCTTGAAATTGTTCTAAAAATAGGATGAATGTGTGCAAATACAGGATACTCAAATTTTCCCTGTGTTCTTCTAAGGAACCTTCAGTGTCAGCCCTGGCTCGTGGCTCCCTCTGCACCTTCCAGGGGTGTGAAGAGGCTGCAGTGTCTGGGACAAGCCAAGCTCAGAAGCTGTGCACTGCATGGCAGCAAGGGGGTTTCAGGGAATGACCTCAGTCATTAAAATAACAGTGATAAAATTCATAGCATAAACCCATTTTTAAAATACCCCTCTAATAAGGAAAAAAGTCAGCTATGTTCAACTCAGGCTTTTTGGAGATTCTTCTTCCCAAATCCCAAAGTAATTATTACTGGTAGGTTTCATTATTGCTTTCTTGAAGCAATTGATTTCCACATTTGTAATGTATTCTGAAGTCTGTTGTGAGGTAGAGCTTGACTTTATACACAGGTGAACATCAGTAGATACATGCCAAACTCTGTTAGGAGTTGCAGTGCTTCAGCATTTTTATCATTGAGATTATTGGAAATAATCTCTCCACAGTCTGAATGCAGACCCAGTTCCCCTGGGTATTTCTATAAAACCTCCTGACAAATGGAAACGATACCTGAATCCATCAGATATTCTCCTTTCTCTGCCAATGCTGTGCTGTTTAAACACAGCCAGATTTTCATAATCCTCTTCTGATTTTTATATCTGAGTAAATTTAATGTGATGTTGTTTTCTTTAAGTCATTTATAGTAACTGAGGGATTTGCATTCATAAAGATTATGGGAAGTCCTAAATATTACATTGGCAAGGGATTCAGCTACATATTTAGGCATCTCAAAAAGTTATTTAAGGTAATGAAGATCCCAGAGGAAACACCTGAAAGACAATCGATGGCAGCTGCAGGTGATTAGGTACCAAATTGAAGGCTTGACTCTTTATTTGAAGGTTTTTCTTTGTTAGGGGTGAAAAAATACCTGCAATACTTAGGAGAAGGACAAAGATCTTTTGTTTTGAGATGTTGCTATTTCTTTGTGCTTCTGTCAATAGATGCCTTTTATTTCAACAGTTCTTTTAATTTTAGCACATAAATCTCAGTGAATAGAGTGGAAATATTCTCACAAGTGCATGCCAAGGTGTTCTGCTGGCTGCAGACCACAGTGCTCAGCATTTTCCCCACCTCAGCCCTAATGCAGCCAGAGTGGGAAAATACATATATTCTGTATATGTTCTATACATTCTGTTTGGGAAGGTGACATCCTGACCAAGGCGTTCATCAGGCACCTGGAAAGGAAGGAAAGGCTTCTGAAAAAGAGACAGTTGTGCTCAGTGTGACCAGAGAACTGCTACAGGTTTGCACTCTTTTAAACTGCTTCTAGTTTTTATAAAGTAGGATGAAAAGGATAGGCTTAAACTTGTGTTGAAATTTTCTCATGGAAAACTGCTGCAGCTGTCTCTGGTGGCAGAGGCTGTGTGCCTGAAAAAAGCCAAGGAAAGCAAGAGATCCAAACCCTCACTGGTAGGGTTAATAGCAGTAGGGTTAATGCTGAATTAATCCAGCTGAAACGTATTTCAAGAGAAGCTCATGGCTGAGCACTTGCACTTTTTATACACACCGAAGGCATAAATAATTAGATTTCAGTGCCCCCAACATGGTTATTTCCTAATGTGTCAGATGCCTCAGTCTGGTCCAGGTTTCTGATCTGGAGCTTGTTTTAGGGCAGATATGGCACGTTGTACCCCCAGGTGAGGAGTGGCCGTGGCTTGCTCGGGATGGTCACCCGGGTTTCACACTTGTGTCCCTTCTGCCTCGCCTCTGTGTAACAGTATTCACTCAGCCCCGTGGTTCTCACTGGCCTTTGTCGCTTGTTTCATTCATTAATACATGCAAAGCGAAGCTATGCAAAGTTAGTAACATTTTTATAGTTGTACTTGCTCTGAACTGACAGCTCGAGGTATTCCAGCAGATTGTGTACAGTGGGCGAAGTAGTTTGGAAGCCATTTCATGTGCCTTTCCTGTGGCTTCTGATGTTTTGAGTATCTCATCAGAATGAGTGTGTTTAAAAACCTACAGAGATACTGGGGTGGATTCTCAAGCCTGTCAGCTTCAGGTTTTGAACTAGGTTGAAATAAATGTAAATAATGTAAAGTAACAAACATGTCTGAACACGGTGCTGGCTGTTTTTAGGAACTCTAGTCTGATCTACATTTTGTGTTTGGCTTTTTTTTTTTTTTTGGTGCCTTTGTTAGTGCAAAGAGCAGTGGATCTGGTAGGAAAACTGAGCATTGCTAATGCTGGAATCCTCTGGTGAGGACCTGAACAATCTGTGTGTTTGGAGCCTTAGTCTGGGGTGTGTCTGGATGGGCAGAGTGGGGCCCAGGTAAAGCCTCGGTGCTCAGGCTGTGTGGCAGCATGGGCTGCTCCGAGCTTGGTGAGGGTTCTCCACTTGGATTTGATTCGGAGATCTGGCTCACATTTGCAGTGAGAGTGGTTTCTGCAGCTTGGTATTTAAGGAATTGAGAGCTGTGCTGCAGACAGGAATGTCAGGAGGCTGGGAGCACATGCCAGAGTGGGACCCAGCACAGTGTGCTGACAGCGTTTGCTTGGAATAAAAATCCGATTTGTTACTAAAGTAAACGTTTTCCTCGGGATCTGCCAGAAGCTTGTGAGGAATGGAGGAAGTCCCCAGGCTTATTTTTGGTCTTGAGAGCTGAGTTTATGGCAGTGAGTGGAACCAGAGGAGCTTAACTCCTCTGGCACTGCTTCTTGTCCAGCAGAGCTGGGTGAGGGAGCCCGGGGAGGGCACAGGACAGGGCTCAGAGCTGGCCAGTCTGACCTGCTGGGCAGGGAGTGGTTGTTCCAGCAGGCACAGCAACTCAGGAACTCTGCTCTGCAGGAAGGACACGCTGGAGCCATCGAGCTGTGCTGGTCTCTTTCTGGAGCTGAGAGTGATTTCGTTTGGATCCAGTGCTAGAGATGATCCATCTTCCACTATGAAGTATTTATTGCTGGGCATGAGCAGCAATATTCATTACTATTATTCTTTAATCTGGCCCATTTACAGGAAAGCAAAACGGGCTAATATGGTGTCTGTATACCTTTTTTCACTGCAGTTAGTTGTATGCACTTTAAGATCAGACCATTATTCTCAGCCTAAATGATTAACTCTGCTTTTTGATGATTCCCAATGGAAAGTCAGTGGCATGCATTCCCTTCCCTCCAGAAACATGAATCTTTTGTCTTTCAGGCCCTGATTCTGTGTATTTCTTTTTCTCCCAGTGTTTATGGGTAGCTGTGAATGTGGCATAGGGTTGCACATGGTTTGTGCAGGAGACTTGAAAAGGTTCCTGTGTGGTCCCAGAAGGCAATTTTTTCCCTTCAGTTCAAGAGCAGCCAAGCAAGACTGCCAGTCCAACCCTGTAGGAGGCTTGCAAAATCAGGAGGGTTTCTGTAATATACTAAAGGCAGCGGTTGAAAACAACTGCTTTACAAATACCTTTGCTCTCTGCTTTAGGAAGGCTGACCTGCTGCACGTGAAGTCTTTGCAGACCTCTTCCCCACCTGATCTTAGACCAGATTTCTCATGGGTTTTTTATTTATGAAGACTTCTTTTATAGTAAAGGCTGTCATCCTGCGCAAGGAAACTAATGGGCTTTGATTAAATAATTGGACTTTGCTTTAATTTTGTGTTTCTTGTATGTGCAGAAATCCACTGGTCAGGAGATTTTTACATAAATTGGTTTTGTTTTCCTCTTGGGGCAGGACAGCTGGATAGAAAGACCTGGGTGTGTGACTTGTTCTGTCCCATGTCCTGTTCCTTCCCTCCCACGTACATTAATGATTTATTTACTTCAGCACTGAGGCTGGTGAAACTTCTTTCCCTTGTGAAAATTGAAATCTAATGAAACCTTTTATTTTGATGGAATTAAATTATCGCTCCAAAGTACTTCAGAATCCAGCATGGCAGCACCACGGAAGTGCATTTGTTACCTCTCATTTAAGGCACCATTTCTCTCCAGCTTTTTCTCACCTGACCGTTTTGTTCATGTCTCTTTTGTGGTAGGATTTGAGGCTCACAGAAGAGTTAAGGACAAACTGTTCTGCACAAATCCTTCAGAGGGTCAGTGAGACTCAGGCAGCTCCCTGTTCTGGACCATCAGTGCCTTAGCTGGAAAACAACTGGCAATAGTGGAGAAGTTGGTTGACTTCAGAACTAGAGTTCAGTTGTTATTGTTGCCTGTTACTCTTTTTGATGAGGGGAGTGAGAACTGTCTCTAAAATGCAGGTTCCATTAAGGCTGGCCCAGAGCCAAAGCCAACACCCATAGAACTGTGCACAGCTATTGAATTGGACAGAAAAAATACTGCATGCTTGCCACTGCAGCTCTCTGCATTTCTAGTTGATTAAAATGATGATAAAAGGCATGAAGTGTGTTCTGTTTTCTTTTTTCTTGTGGCTTTCTGGCAAGGAATATTGAAGCAAATAGTTAGCTGTGATGGGAGGCAGTTCTGTAGGTACAGTGAAGTGAGAACATTTTCAGTACCATTCATTTTGCATTAATTTTGATCATCAGTGACAAATCCATGGTTCACCTTAGACCATTGTCAACGTTTTGTAATATTCATGTGCTTTTATATTTCTTAATGGAGGTTCCCATGAGGTCTTAGGCAAACATCTTTCAGGTTCCCTGTTTCATTCCCTTTCAGCTAGGACTCATTGCAGAGTGAGCTCAGAGGAATTTCTGAAGACCCCTCTTTCTACTGCTCAAATCCATTTGTTTGTAACGAACCTATAATTTTAAACAAGTAGGAAAACACATCTCTGAGATTGTTGCCAACATGGTCAGCGATCCGTGCGGTGACAGCTCATCCCGTTGTACATGATAATCAATCAGGCAGCGAGCCCCAGGACAGAAGGGGATGTATTTGGAGCCACAGGCTCCTCAGGGCTCACCAGCACCCCAATGAAGCTGTTTCTCTTGCAGTGAACACTTGTCCTGTGCCTTCACATTCTTCCTGCACGGGGAGAGCAACGTGTGCACGAGTGTGGAGATCGCGCAGCACCAGCCCATCTACCTGATCACCGAGGAGCACATCCACATGGCCCAGTCCTCCCCCTCGCCCTTCCAAGGTAGGCAGCTCCCAAGGGATGGGGCTCTCTGCCCTGCTGGGGGCACTTGCTGCTCAGGAGCTTGGGGATGTGAGGAAAAAGGTTGTCAGGATTCAACACTGTAGCCAGCCATGAATGGTACGGGAATTTTTCAGCAGTTTCTACCTGTTCTTGAACGTACGTTCATATCATAGATAAAGCAAAGAAATGAATAATTTTTGTTTAAAAATGCTTAATTTGATTTAAAAATACTGGTATTTAAGGAATGAGTGCACTGATTTGATTTTCTGAGCTCAAATCTGTAGCTTCAGTACTACGTGAATACAAACACTGAGCTTGTCTGACTTAGGAGTGCCTTCCATTCATACACTGTCAGCTATTTGCTAGTTTATTTATTAAAAACGATGTGAAAAAGTACCAGAAACAATGAAAAACTTGAAGGTCTGTGACTATTTATTTGCCAGTGTAGGGAATTAGAATTTTACAGAATTAAGTTAATGGCTTATTAAATTCATGATGCAGTTTTGGTGTGATGCTCTACATAAAAACAAAAGCCCCAAACCTTCAGGATTTTGAGTCATTCTGTTATGCTGTCTTTACTACAGTCTGAAATGGTAATTTCAAAGCAATTAAAGTAAAATTCTTTATAAAGTTTAACACACAGTAAAAAAACACATCCAGAGACATATAAAATGAGCATTTATAGGGATCTTAATTTATAGAAGCTTTATTGAAAACCATTTTGTTTCTAAATGCAAGCTATGACAGAGGCTTAGGCACCTAAATCACAGAAGATTTGATTCCAGTGAGCTAAATTCATGGCTTTCAAATCCCATATGGCTAACAGCAAAATTGAGTCTGAATGGAAATACCTGTTGGTGAACAATTAGTGTTTGCCATGACTGCATCTTCCCCATGTATTGTGCTCTCCATCCTTTTTAGTGCTGAGAAGTGTCACGTTCCTGTCGGGTGGGCAGGCCCTGGCACCCATCCCTTTGCCACAGGGCTGCCTCGCTGCTCCTGGCTCAGGGCAGGTTCATTCCCTGTGGGCATTGCTCCTGACCCAGGCTGCAGAAGGGTCCCTCCTAGCTCGGGGGGCTGGCCTGGGTGTGCATCCCCCCCCTGCCCGGGGCTGTCCCTGCAGGCAGAGGCACGGCTGCCCCAGGGCTGTGTTCTGTCCCTCCGCAGTGCTGGTGAGTCCCTACGGGCTCAACGGGACCCTCACGGGCCAGTCCTACAAGATGTCAGACCCTGCCACGCGGAAGCTCATGGAGGAGTGGCAGTACTTCTACCCCATGGTGCTGAAGAGAAAGGAAGGCATGAAAGAGGAGGAAGAGCTGGGCTATGACAACGATTTCCCCGTGGCAGTCGAAGTCATTGTTGGTGAGTTTCAATATTCTGCCTCAAGGATTATTTTCCTCCTCATGATTTGGGAAAAAAAAAAAAAAAAAAAAAAAAAAAAATCTAATTAATCAGCAACAGCCATTATAATTTTCCTATATTCTCTTGTAGCTCTCTTGACACTGGAACATCTGACTAGTTATCTTGCCTCAAGCTTTTGTACTCCCTGTATCCCACATGCTATTATTCACAGTACTGAGCTACTTGTTCCAGCTCTGTCCTGGTTATAGAGGGTTAGGTGTGTATTAGCATGGAAATTCCTCAGCTCTTTTTATATTTCACATAAGTTTTGTCAAATTGACATTGGAAACAAGTGAAAGTAGCTGGGGCTGCTGGGTATTGCCAGGTATGTTTAAGACTTGTGGTTTTCCCCTCTCTCTGCAGGTGGTGTGAGGATGGTGTATCCTTCTGCCTTTGTTCTCATCTCCCAGAGTGACATCCCCGTGTCACAGAGCGCTGCCAGTGCTGCAGGCCATATAAATGTGGGACAGCAGGGGCTGGGAAGCGTGAAGGATCCTGCCAGTACCTGTGGGATGCCACTCACTCCCCCCACCTCTCCAGAGCAGGCTGTTATGGGTAAGCACTGACCTTGGGAGATGGAGTCGGACTGTCATGTTTGTTTAGCTCCTGACAAGGGAGGATTAGGATGTGAACAGTGGCAGATGAAAGACAGGCAGTCGATTGAAACTTAGAGGAGAACTTTGTCTGTAGGTCTGTGGTAATGAAAGCCAAGGCTTGAAACACCCCTGAAGAAGACACACCTTCAAACAAAGCTTGGTGAATTCAGTTAAGCTCCATTTTCTCTAAGTGCATAATCTTTATGCAGTGGTGCAAAGACCTGAAAGACTGGATTCTGACAGTGATTTAGGCAGATTTTGCCAGTTTTGGAAATGGTGGTTTCCTTGTTGGGATGGCATTGATTCTTTGTGGTACAAGAGTACAGGGAATTTCCTGAGAGAGGGGAAATTTAGAGTTGATATTGGGAAGGAATCCTCCCTGTGAGGGTGGGCAGGCCCTGGCACAGGTTGGGCAGAGAAGCTGTGGCTGCCCCATCCCTGGGAGTGTCCAAGGCCAGGCTGGACAGGGCTTGGAGCCCCCTGGGCTGGTGGGAGGTGTCCCTGCCCATGGCACTGGGTGGGCTTTGAGCTCACTTTCAGCCCAAACTATTCTGGGGTTTTATACAAGAGTATGTAAAGAACTAGAAATACAGCACTTAACTCAGCATTATGTTGGTATCATAAAATTTGCAAATTCTAGCTGCTCTTTCTGCCCAGCACAGTTGGGTTTTGATTAAAGGCCATTTGAAAGGAATTGCTAAGTCTCTGGAATGGGTAAGAAGGAGCTGGGTTTCCCAGATGAGGTCTGACATAGGCTGGCATCGTATGCAGGTGGCAAAGAGTCCTGCATAATATTTGCAAGGCAGTTCCACGTTTTGTCTGCACAGGGTATGTCCTTTTGGAGTGTTTGGATCCACAGTAGTTTTAATTTCAGAAGCCATCCCAGTATGTGTATCCTTAATATCTTGTCTTGTTGAAGTGTATATGTCTATCCTGTGTCTCCTCAGACGTGAAAATGAGTATCTAAACCTGTCAGCATCTGGAATACAGACAAGACCTTAAGATTAGTTGCTCTCAGGGTGGTTGTGCTGTAACAAGTTCAGAAGTACAATTTCAAATGAGAACTCGGGAACAGAGGTGTCAAGCATCTGTTTGAGTGCAAACTTCTAAGATAACAAAGAAAAAAACCAACTGATATAGAAAAAGGAAACTGTGATTATCTTTTTTTCTTCTCTGAAAATGTTTTGAAGGCATTTTTACAACTAATTCTTTTTTCTTTACAGACTTCCCTTTGCTAACAGAATTAGTTGAAGTTGTCTTAGCCAACTCATCTGCTCAAGGCAGGGTCAGAGCAAGTTGCTCAGGACTTTGTCCAGTCAGGGTTTGAGTTTCTCCAAGGACAGAGGCTCCACAGCCCCTCTGGGCAGCCTGTTCCAATGGCTTTCCCCTTCTTAGGAAAAAGATTAAGTGGAATTTCAGCCAGTGCCCATTCCTGCTTACCCTTTCACTGGATGCCACTGGCTGTATCCTCTCTATTCTCCCTGTCAGGTATTTGTATACCTTGATACAGTTCCTCTCCCAACTTTCTCAGCCTTTGAATGTTGATGCAAAGGCACAGAAAAGTAGTGATTATTGACTTCATTGCCGTGGAAATACATGTCTGGATTCACTTGTACATGAATGGTGCCTATAGGTGAATACAGTCAAAGTATTTAGTGTTTACTGCTAATAATGCAGAATGTGAGATGTAAATTCACTTGGAATAGTGTTTTTCAGGGGAATTGGCAGTTAAAATAAACAAAAGGCTAATTAGTAACAAACTGAAGCCAGACAACATTTAAATAAGTCTCTCTTCAAGTATTGATGCATACTTTAATGTGCTATTGTATTTTTAAATTTTTCAGAACCCTGTTAAATTTGTGGAGTATCACAAGGGGGATTCTCTTTCTGAATATTTATAAACTATCAGTTATATAAAAGTGTTCGTGTTGTCCAATCTGGCAGTCACAGCTTCTGTTTGATCTCACTATTGTTTGAGGGCAGCATGAATTCCTATCAGAGGGTGCCTCTGCAGCAAACAATGAAAGGATCCCTTTATTTTATATCAAAAACCATTTTAAAAGACCTTGAAAAACTGGAGAAATTGATTGGAAAAACATGCCACACAGTCCTGAGTCAGTAAATGGGATAAATAACCTGAATTAGTCTGAGGCACATGAATAACACTTCAGTTCTGCCCAGTACTACTTGAATGTGGTTATAGTGCCGTGTCCAGTTTGGGAAAGATGGGAAGGATTGGGGTTCTCTAGTCCAGAGAAGCAGAATTTGAAGGAGAGATGGTGTAACAGCCTTGAGAGAATCAAAGGAGGAGAAGAGTAGGCTTTTCTCTGCAATATGTAATGAACCCAAACTGGAGCAAAGCAAAACTGGGTTGAAAAGGAGGGAAAATGTGCTCTGAGGGAGGATAATGAAGTGTTAAAATAAGGTGGCTGTTGGGAAGCTACAGAACTTCCATCAGCAGGGAGTGACGGGGTTTGGGGCTTTGCTGGGAGCATTTTGTATGTTTGTTTCCAAGAAACAGGTTAGTGAAATGTGTTGAAGCAGGGAGTGGACTGGGTGATCTCTTCAAGTTTGTTTCAGCCGTGTTTTCCATGATTTCCTGAAGTGTGTAACAAAACAAGTTGCTGGTGGAGGTGGGGATGGCATTTTGGAACCAGCCTGGGCCAGAGGCTGTGCAGTGAGCTCTGGTGAGGGGCTGCCTGTGTCCTGCATTGGTTACACACTACCTGGCACAGATATTGGGGTGGGTTCCCGTGATTTCCAGGGATAAAAGTGAGTGTCAGTGTCTGAGAACAAAATGGTTCTGCCTGCTGTGCAGTGCTGTCTCATGTTGTGTATTGCTGTACTGTACAGTATAAAAATATGACTTAATTATAGAAACCAGTAATTAATGCCCTCCAATGTAACTTGAAAGCCCTGGTAGCTTCTCTCATCCCTCCTTCCTGCCTTTCTCATCATACTTTTCTATCTTTTCCTCCTGCTGTTGACATACATGATGCATCTGTGTGCACGTTATGTCTGTGTACACACATCCCCCTTTGCCATAGGAGGATGGATTTGCTAATTCTGAAGTTTTGACTTGGTTTTCCGATCATCTGTCAAGTTCCCAGCGTTGTAGAACATTTAAAACCCAGTGAAAGATATTAAGAGCCATGTTAAGAGCCACAAGCTTCGGTATGCCCGGGGATTTAGGGGTTTGATTTCACAACAAGATAATCAGAGAAGCCCTAAGTGGGAGAAACAAACCCAAAGCGTGCAGAACGAGCGATGCCGGGTTAGGCAGCCTGTGCTCCGTTTCCGAAGCTGTGCTTTGAAAGTCACCTCGGGAGCGGAGCAGGATGCCCGTGCGGCTGCAGTGCTGAGTCCCCCCGGCAGCCCACGCCGCTCGCATTGCGTCAGGCAGAGGACAGAGTGTTCCGTGCACTGAGCTGACCTTGCCGGGATGCAGCACATCCTTCCCGGCCCCGGCGGCCCCAAAGCTCCCTCTGCTGCCGCAGCTCGGGCTTGGCAGGCGGGGCGTGTTTGGGGATCGGGCCGGCTGAGAGAAAACACTGCCCGGCAGAAAGAGAAACGCCTGCCGTGCCACCCCTGCCTCGGCTTCTGCAGCACAGGCACACCCTAAACTAAGGGTTCTCAGACTGTTGGCATGTTGAAGTAATATCTTTATTAGCTATCCTTTCAATAATCATACAGGTAGCGTGTACTGAGAACCTCACATGCTGTGTTAACGGTGTATCTATGAATGATCAATCGTTGAATTTCTGTATTTGATTGAAAACTTTACCAGAGCAAGTTTTGATTCTGGTGTTTCAATTCAAACATGTTATAAAGAAATAGCATAGAACCCCAGAATGGTTTGGGGTGGGAGAGACCTCAAAGCTCATCCAGTGCTNTCCTTTTATTTCTTTGGTTAAGTTTTATACTGAGTATAAAGAACTGATCCTTGCTTTGAAATAGTCTGCATAAGTTATTAGTTTTCTTAATAGATGCTTTTAGAACCATCCATATTATAATAAATTTAGTCTTTAAACAACTCAGCAAAGACTATATAAATTTAATATCCAGGATTATTGTGAAAAAGCTCTGTCTGCACTATTTCTTAGTGATTCAATCATGGGCTGGAGGGACTCTCTAACTATCTCCATTTATTATGGGAGGATATTTTATACATATATAAAGATAAAGGTGTATAATATACAGAGTATATTACATCACATGGGGTGCAGCACATGCATGGCTGCATTGCCCATGTACCTGTACATATTTGTTACCTCAAAGCAGGTGTTGCTTTGCAGTGTGTTTTGCAGTGATGCTCTGAGCATTCCCCAGTGACTGAGCCCCTGTGCAGTCAGCAGCCTGAGAGGGGACTGCCAGGAAACAACCCCAAATGTGCCTGTGACAACAGCTTTGACACTGATGCTTTGTTTCTATTGCAGGAGAAAGTGGCTTCTGTCAGAGCAGTGTCAGCCACTCAGCTGTGCAGGAGGGGCCAGTCAGTGTCCACAGTCCAAAGAAATCAAGCAAGATTACTCCAAAATTTCACAACAGAATGGTTCACCGTGTCTGGAAGGAATGCATTCTCAACAGGGCACAGTCCAAGTAAGGCAGCAGTCCTCCTGGGTTTGCTAATTTATCACACAGAATATACAGTTCCAATCATAATGGTTTTGCCTTAGATAATGTTATTCCTCACAGAATTCTTTTGCCACTACCCAAAGCTAATAATGCTGAACAGCATTATCAAAGAAAATTTGTTCCTGTGTTCAGCTGAGAACTCCTGACACTTCATGTTGTATTTGCAGTTGTGTGTCCTAATTGTGACAGTCCTTGAGGCTACAAATCCATGGTATGTGCCTACAGCTAGGTGCTCTCACATTCAGTGCCTGCAGTCTATCTCCTGTTGTAGTTACTGCACTGAAAGCTGGGTGACCAAAGAGCGTATATTTGATATTTAGGACTCTAAAGGTGGTATTTGTAAAGCTTTATGTTATATGAGTTGGACTAAAATCCAAATTGACAAGGGTATGGTAAATTGATGTTGGTATCAGAGCCCTTTATTACTGGAGATTTGAAGTGTATACCCTGAAATCTTTATTTTCCCCTTTTCCCATGCAATTTCCTCATTGGATAAGTCAAAAGAATTTCCAGATTCAGTTGAAATGCCTTGCCCCTTGCTTCTTGTGCTCAGGCTCCAGAGCTGCCTGATGCAGAGCTGGGACCTTCCTCATAATTCAAACTGCAACTTCCAAGGAGTAGTACAGGGATCTACTGTCTGTACTGAAGGTCAAGTAGAAGGAAGCAATTTCTTTGAGGGAAACATATGTGAATTTATGTATATGCACTTACAAAATTTTGTTTTGCACAAGGTGATGATTACTAAAATAATTTTCTGTCCCTCAGGAGGAATCAAATTGCAACTGCAAATTTGGAAGAGGAGGTTCCTAACAATACTGTTTCATGGGATTTTGTGGATCCAGTCCAAAGAGTCAGTTGTTCTTGTTCCAGGTGAGCTTTGAGGAGAATAAGCATTAGGAAGAGCCCTGTTTCATTCAGAGCTGCACTTCCAGAAGGGAGTTATGTTTTAGCTGAGACAAGAGGAAGTTCTAATATCAAAACTGTGATCATCACTCATGTTTGGGTGATTAACATGCTTCTCAAACCACTGTCACTTGCAGGAGTCAGTTCAAGTGAAAAATTATCATATTTGGGTCTAGGATCACTCCAGCAGTTCTCATTCCTAATGAACTCATCCTCCAGGCTTTTCAGAGCTTTAACCTTTGGAGTGGAGCTTTAACCTCTGTGATGAAGAGGGGCAGAGGCTGCCTGAGTTTCTGAGCATCCTGGTTAAGGGATAGTGCTGCTGTCCCTGTTTAGAGGAAGAGGGAAAATGGGAAAACATCTCCAGTTCATCTGCCATGACACCAAAAACCACCCAGGAGAATATTAAACCTTTGCAGCATCGCCATCCACTGTCAGCTGATGAAAGAGAAATCACAGCTCACTTACACAAACACTTTAGGAGTTTATTGAATTATCTGTCATCTTTGATGAGTGCTTAAAATTCCAGTGCTCCTCACTCAGGAAAGGCAAACCAGCACCACCACTCTTACAGTTATCAGAGAGATGTTACAGGGCCAGAAAACAAACCAGTTTCCAGTGAAAGAGTCCTGTGAAACTGCTCCTACTGAAATCCTTAATTCCCAGGGTCACCATTTGCTTGTAAGACAGGTCATAAAAGCATCTTTAGCAAAAGAAGTTGTTCCCTAAGTATGTAGCTCTTGTTTGTGTGGTTAGAGCAGAGGTGCAGGGATTGTGCATCACAGAAGAGCAGTGTGTTCATCCTGGAGACTCTTTGCTGGATCCCCAGGGAAGGGTTGCTTGTCTGCAGTTCTGGTTACATGTTGCTTGTATTTATACACTTAGGAATATGGAACAGATAAGTGTGTCAGAATGCCAGGTGTTACCTATGGAAAATTGGGGTCCAACTGGCCTGGAAAGCATGAGGGCTCAGATTTAGATAAAAGTCCTGATTCCATGGACAGGTCCAGCTGCATTTGCAGTTTGACACTGTCCTTTCATCCCTGCAGTGGTACCTGTGCCCTGCTGGAGTTAGTCAACACAGCAACTGGGAAATGAAAGCACTGTCCTTAAAATGAAGGCAGAACCTGATTTCCAGCAGCACTAAGTGTTTTCTGTGCAGCTGCAGGCACGGGGCAGCTGCTGTCATACAGATACTGTTTGAGTCATTACTGTGCCCATTCCAGGTCCTGTGTAAATGTCAAGATATGATCTTAAATCTGGAGTCTTCAAGGGCTGTTTGGTACTCGGCATCAAATTCAGCCTTTGATGGACCCATCTTGGTGTGTGAAGAGCAGAATGTCTGAAATGATTCTCTGCAGGCAGTTAAAATACAGTGAATGATGGAGAATTAAGTCAATGAAATGTTACAAGAACATGCTTAAGGCAAATCTCCAGTTACCAGGGCATTAGCTCCACATTAGGGTGATTGCAGCCCAGACCATCTGCTGTGGCCGGGGATCTGTGTCCTGGGAACAGCACATGGAAAGCCAGGACAGCCCCACAGCAGGGGTGGCTACAGGAAAAGGGGCAGCAAGCTCAGCAGGGTGTGTTTGCACCCTTGCACAGAGCTGGGTTTCTCCCTGCTAGCCCTTTGCACTTGTGAGTTTATCTTTGTGAGTTAAAAGCATATTGCATGTTTTGAAGTGTTTTCATTGTCTTGTTGTTCATAGAGTAGGGATGGAGTGATTTATTCTGAAATGTTATTTAATTTTAAACAGGTTTCCGTGTTAAGCGCAACACGTCTTTCAATTTCTGCTTTGATTAATAAAACCAAACAACTACACCAAAAAAAAACCCCAAACTCCAACAACAAAAAAGAACTATAAGAGTATGGACAGAGTGACATCAGAGTCCCTCTTGTAACATCCTTGGGAAACATCACCAGGATGATGAAAATACTGTTTAGCAGTCCCTGAAATTCAGTCCTGAGCCTCCCAGCCTCAAAGATATTGGGTACAAACTGAAAAAAGCCACATTAAAATATGCAGCCAGTAATAAGATTGTATTTTTCTATTTTGAGTATTTTAAAATATTTATTAATGCTTTCTTCATCGGGTAGAAAGCACTTTTTTTGTTGTTGGTTTGGTTTTGGACTAGACTTGTGCTTATTTTCCCACACCTGACGTGGAGGAGGACATGCCATGAAGGCGTGCAGGCCTGGTTTGAGCCTGTGGCCATACCCAAGCCAGTTCTGCTGCCTTTTGTCCAGCTGCTCCAGAGGGAGCAGGAGCAGGGCTGCAGCACCACAGCAGTCCCTGTTTGAAAGGCTGACCTGCTTTATGCCAATGAAAGCACCAGTAGCTTGGATTTTTTGAGTTAATTACCTTCCAGCTGAGCAGTGCTGAGCTTTTATCTCCATGAGCTCTTTCCCATCAAGGCTGTTTNAGCAGGGTGTGTTTGCACCCTTGCACAGAGCTGGGTTTCTCCCTGCTAGCCCTTTGCACTTGTGAGTTTATCTTTGTGAGTTAAAAGCATATTGCATGTTTTGAAGTGTTTTCATTGTCTTGTTGTTCATAGAGTAGGGATGGAGTGATTTATTCTGAAATGTTATTTAATTTTAAACAGGTTTCCGTGTTAAGCGCAACACGTCTTTCAATTTCTGCTTTGATTAATAAAACCAAACAACTACACCAAAAAAAAACCCCAAACTCCAACAACAAAAAAGAACTATAAGAGTATGGACAGAGTGACATCAGAGTCCCTCTTGTAACATCCTTGGGAAACATCACCAGGATGATGAAAATACTGTTTAGCAGTCCCTGAAATTCAGTCCTGAGCTTCCCAGCCTCAAAGATATTGGGTACAAACTGAAAAAAGCCACATTAAAATATGCAGCCAGTAATAAGATTGTATTTTTCTATTTTGAGTATTTTAAAATATTTATTAATGCTTTCTTCATCGGGTAGAAAGCACTTTTTTTGTTGTTGGTTTGGTTTTGGACTAGACTTGTGCTTATTTTCCCACACCTGACGTGGAGGAGGACATGCCATGAAGGCGTGCAGGCCTGGTTTGAGCCTGTGGCCATACCCAAGCCAGTTCTGCTGCCTTTTGTCCAGCTGCTCCAGAGGGAGCAGGAGCAGGGCTGCAGCACCACAGCAGTCCCTGTTTGAAAGGCTGACCTGCTTTATGCCAATGAAAGCACCAGTAGCTTGGATTTTTTGAGTTAATTACCTTCCAGCTGAGCAGTGCTGAGCTTTTATCTCCATGAGCTCTTTCCCATCAAGGCTGTTTTCTGGAGACAGTCTTTTCCCACTTTATGGGTCAGAGAAGCTGCAGCTGAGCTGGTCCCGACCACGGACCGTCCCAGAGCGTGTCAGAAGGCGGGGAACAGGCATGAGATTTCTCAGTGCTGTCCCTGGGGGTTGGGTCTCCCTTGAGCTCAGCTGTGTGTGCAACCCACGAGTGAGTTGTTTCCCCTCTGCTTCCAGGCACAAGGTGTTCAAGCAGCGCTGTGCCGCTGGCTCCGGCCGGCCCCCCACGATAAACCCGCCCGCGTTCGGCGCGGCGGCGGCAGCGGCGGCACTGCCACCTCCTGCCTCCTCGAAGCACAAAACCACAGAGAGGCAGGACAAAGCAGACAAGCTGCAGAAGAGGCCCATGATGCCGTTTCACCACCGGCCCTCTGTGACTGAAGAGCTATGCATGGAGCAGGACACACCAGGGCAGAAACTGGGATTGGCTGGGATGGAGCCCTCCTTGGACGTGCCCAGTTCCAGGAAATACGAGAAGCCGCTCTCTCTACCTGCTAGAAATCCAAGCAAGCAAATTAGTATGAATCCTATGGATTCACCCCATTCCCCCACTTCCCCTCTGCCTCCCACTCTGAGCCCCCAGCCCAGAGGGCAGGAAG
Source organism: Scytalopus superciliaris (assembly GCA_013400415.1). NCBI lineage: Eukaryota > Metazoa > Chordata > Aves > Passeriformes > Rhinocryptidae > Scytalopus > Scytalopus superciliaris. The sequence continues at coordinate 347,871 of VXBX01007236.1, forward strand.
CAGAGAACCTGGACCCCCCCTCCGTACCCGTAAACCCAGCACTCTACGGCAGCGGGCTGGAGCTGCAGCCCCTGCCCAGCCTGGATGACAGGACAGTCCTGGTGGGCCAGAGGTTACCTCTGATGGCAGAGGTCAGTGAGACAGCCTTGTACTGTGGCATAACCCACCACAACGAGTCTGTGGACATGTGGAGGACCTACAGTGTCCCACCGAGCGACGACCCCGAGTTCAGGCCACCAGAGCTCCCCTGTGACAGGTATGATGCCAAGATGGAAGTGAACCCCGACAGCACTGCACTGAAAAGGTGAGAGGGCACGGGGATTTAGGTTTAATCATGACCAAACTGTGTTTTCACTGGCACTGAAAGGAGTTAAAGGCTTCACAGGTGCTGGAAGTTAAGGCTGGCACTTCCACAGGTCCTGTTGCAGGACGCCCTCCTTTTCCATACCTGGCTTTCTGTGGGACCCTGTAAGAACTGATAAATTTCTTTGTAACCTACAGCAGAGAATCTGCACAAATGTAAGGGTTCTCTTAAGCTTTTGTGTTTTTATCATTTCGAAAAAGAAAACTGTGTATGGAGTTGTGCAACCTCCAGCTGCAGAAAGGCTTGCTTTGGGGTGACGTTCTGCTGAGGGCACTGTAGAGGCACTTCGGGGAGGTTTGTCCAGTTGGGTGGGTTGAAAATTGCACTGAGCCACACCTTTTGTAAGGAGTAGCTGTTCCTATATTGGAATAATTGTGCTTTTGGTAACCCCACTTTGCCAGTGGTGGAAGCTTTGCTGGTACCTTCAGTCTCTGGAGGATGGAAACTGAAAGCAAATCTCTTGTAAATATATTGCAGAAAAATTACAGATAACACGCACTGGCTTGTCAGTGAAGACCATGAACAACTACATTTTAAGGAATTTTTACCTGTCTCCTTCTATTTTTATTTTTATAAACATAGGTTTTCTTTTATGCAAGGAATTTTATTTATTTATAACTTTAGTGTGAGGATATGGGTTTTTTTTATGCCAGCCTAAAAATTACCTCTGCATTCTGACAATCCATTTAAAAAATGCCCCAGATAGAGTAGTTAATGAAAATGTGTAAGCAAAAATTAACTGAGGAAGAGTTTTTTAGTTATAAGAACATTGGTTTTGGTAATTACAGTGGAGTTTGCTCAGCCTTTCCAGGCTGTATTTCAAAGTGTTTACATTTATATGGTGACAAAACTAATTCTTTCATTCTCACAAAGTAGGTCTTAATACAGTAACACATTTAATACTAAATGTAGCCAAATACATCCTTTATTTGAGGAAAAAAACATGTTTCTGCTGGATCAAGGGGCATGGAGAGAGCCATGGGCTGCATTTGTGTGACAGCTACAGAACTCAAGAGCTGTTTTTTCTGTGCTGTGAAAGGTGTGTTGGGTTTGTTTCAGGGTGACTTTATTTGCTTGTTTATTTTCCCTCGCAGGCTCTTGGCACAACCTAATAAACGGTTTAAGATTTTGGAAGAGCAGAAACCAGTGCAGCCCCTGAATTATCTTGACCCCTTGCCTCTGCTGCCACAGCCTGGGGAAGGCTGGGGGGACACCAGTGACCCTTACACCTTTGAGGATGGTGACATCAAGTACAGCTTCACTGTCAACAAAAAATGCAAACTTGGGGCTGAGAAGGATCCTTTGAAAAAGACCAAGGTAGGGTGTAAATGCAGTCTCTTTGTCACTGGTATTCTTACTGGGTTTGTTCTGTGGCACAGTGTTTACTCTGCAGCTCTCTGAGAGACACAGGCCTGTTCCATGGGTCAGAATCAGAATTTTATATATATATATTTTCAGCTTGGACAGCAGCAGGTTCCAGATTTAAGCTAAGAAATAGAAGATTTTGAGCCTTATATTCGCTTTGAGAGATTAAAGAATTTGGTGTTTTGGTTTGTTTGCTTCAGCTTGACAGATACCTCAGTGCAAAGCTCAGGTCTCTCCAGCCCAAGGTGCTTTTTCTTCCCTTGGGCAAAAGGAGTATAGCCTTGTGCTGAGAGGCTCTGTGAGAGGGTCACTGTTGGTTTGGATATTTCCTTGGAGGTGGTTTTCAACACGGGAGAGAAACAATTTGATCATCATTCTTTAATCATCATCTGCATGATACTCCTTATGTATCTTAATCCTTATGGAGCTGTTTCAGTGTCTGGCTGCTCACTCCCTTGTTCTGGTGCAGGCAGCCACAACACTTAACATTCTAAAAGGTGTTTTCTCTGGAGAATTTAAGGTGGTTAATTACCTGTGCTGGCTGTCAGAGTTAATTCCATGTACATGGAACCCTCTGTAAATCAGTGTTACTCCATGTTTTTCCTGATGTGTATGTAAACAGCAGACAACTGTGTTCTTTTCCCTTCTGAAAGGTTTTTTTGCTTCTCAGAGCATTTAACTCAGAGCCCTGAGTGTGGCTTGACATAGGAAAGAAGTTGTTCTTACACAGATTAAATTAATATCCAATAAAAACTCTTGGATTTTTTTGTACAGCCAGAAGATGGAATTGGTGCCAAGGAAATCCCCACAACAGGACATTCCACACCAGTTCCTGATGGAAAAGATGCCATGTCCATTTTCAGTTCTGCTCCTAAGGCTGGTGAGTAACAGCTCTTTGATTCACTCTGCAGAAAAAAACTACTCAATGCTCTGCAGTGACACCTGGAAGGCAGAATCACACCCTGCACTTCTGACTGTAACATGAGAGCTGTAGGCAGCTCCTCGTGTGCAAAGGGTTTTGCTTGTCCTTGTATAAAACCACAATTAATTATGTTTTTAGAATATTAAACCAGCAGCAGTTCCCTCCATTCTTCCCACACTGACCTTCAGTGGTTGCTTAACACTTCCCTGTGTTTGTAGGCTCCAGAGGGGCCTCAGTGCTTCCTGCCTGTCCCCTGTGGGAGCACAGCTGGGACAGGGGGGTCTGTGTGTCTGTGCTCCCGTTGTGCCCGTGTTTGTCCCTGTCCTGTGGCAGACACCCGGCAGGACGGCGCCGCCGGCCGAGGGGGCTCCGGCAGCCTCACCCAGGTCACGGATCTGGCACCATCCCTGCACGACCTGGACAATATCTTTGACAATTCAGATGAAGATGAGCTTGGGGTAAGTCCCTGCAGGACTTGAGTGTTCTGTAGGCCAAAAAAAAGCGGGAGCAGGAGGATGGAATTCTAGTGGGGAGCCATTATCCCTAATAGGGCAGACACTTGTATTTTATCTAGGATGAATTGCTGGCAAAGAGAGGATTCATTTCAGGAGGTCCATCAAAGAGATTGGTGTGTAATTTAGAAATTTTAGATCACTTAGGGAACATCAAAGCTTGTGTTGGGTGACAGTTGTCTGTCAGTATTTTGTGTTTGAGAGTGGTGGGAAAGGTGCAAGTTTCATCACTGGTGGTTTGTTATTTTACCTCCTCTGAGAAGCTGCCCCCAAAAAAATAAGTTCAAGCTTGCAGAATTTCAGTAACTCTCTGAAGCACCTTTCTTTCTGTTCCTACAAGCAGTGCAGAGAGGAATAGTTGCTGCATGTTAGGAAATACAAAAGGCAAAACAGATTTATATCAATTATGAGGGGAAAAAATAGCCAGGAAAGGCAGAGTTGAATAGTTACTATCTTTATAATAATCTAATATACCCATAGTGATACAGAAAGTGATCCTAAAGTGACTGCTAGTAGATAGTAGTGTTTAACAGTCTAATGTCTGCTTCTTGGCAGCCCTTTACAAGTGCAGCAATTTACTTACTGTGGTTCCACACAAGCTGCACTTCAGATGTCACAGTTAATGTGCAAATCTACTGGAGGACTGTTCTGTCAAAATAAAAAAAATCACCTTCTTTTGTGAGGTTGGCCTGGACAGCCCTAATGTTCCTCCTGTCTTGGAGCTTGAATGTGCTGGGCTTACTCTGTGTCACATTCCCCTTATTATCTTGGAGTAACCCAAACATGGAAACACGCATTTCAAGCTCAGGGTTTGTGGTAACATTTTCAATACAGTTTGTGTGCACGTAGAAATATATGCTTATATATATATCTATGTATCAATATATGGGGAGTGTCTAGACAGGCAAATATTTTGGGTAATTTTAGTGTTGAAAGTGGGGAAAAACAAATCCAGACTTTCTGGAAGGAGCGGGTGGGAGAAGAGGAAAGTGGATGTTTCCTTTGCTGTGGCCCTGTACCCTGGGAGGTCTCAGGGTGCATGGCAGCTGCTGAGCCAGGGTCTGTGTGTCTCACAGTGTGTCTCACAGTGTGTCTCACAGTGTGTCTCACAGTGTGTCTCACAGTGTGTCTCACAGTGTGTCTCACAGTGTGTCTCACAGTGTGTCTCACAGTGTGTCTCACAGTGTGTCTCACAGTGTGTCTCACAGTGTGTCTCACAGTGTGTCTCACAGTGTGTCTCACAGTGTGTCTCACAGTGTGTCTCACAGTGTGTCTCCCTGTCCCAGGCGGTGTCCCCAGCCCTTCGCTCCTCCAAGCTGGCGCCGCCGGGCTCCGAGGAGCGGCCGCTGGGCAAGGACGGCAGGACGGCGGTTCCGTACCCCCCCAGTGAGTACCACAGCCCCTGAGTGCCCCCCAGCCTCCCTCTGGGTGCCCCTGTGCAGCACTGCCACACCGGGGGTGCTGTACTTGCCAATGCTAACAACAAAGCAGATTTTTATGAGGACAGTGGTGGTACAGACACGTGCTTTAATCTCACTGCTGAGATTTGGGATGCTTTTCTATTGATGTTGTTGTCTTGGACTGGAAGTGTGGCAGAGGTTTGTTACAAATCTTCTTCTGGAAGCCATCCCCTGCATTCTCAGCTCAGTGTTTAATCTCTGTCAGGCACTTACACCATTACCATGTCCCTCTTTAGGTATAAATCCTTCTTCCAGCTCAAGGAGTGTTTGGACAACGCTCTCAGGGACAGGGTGGGATTGTTGGGGTGTCTGTGCAGGGCCAGGGGTTGGACTCATGATCCTTGTGGCTCCCTTCCTGCTCAGCATATTCTGTGATTAACAGAATCAAAGAACATAAACCTGTGACTTACCAACTGGCCATTGTGGTGCAACCTGTCCTGGAAGAAAATTGCACTGAGCATTTGACAAATTAAAACTAAAATCACCTTCAGGGTTTAATCTAGAAGTGCATGATTAAAATCAAAGGTCGAGGTTCTAACCGAAGGCACGTTGTGGACCTTTCCAGATGGTTGTGGGAGTGATGCTCGTGCAGGCACTGCACATGGACAGGGAAGGCCACGGGAGTGCAGGCAACTTAGAAATTAAATTTACTGTGCTGGAATTGTCTGAAATGCAGATTAAAACATTAGGTCTTTTTTGTGCCAACAGCTGTTGGGAATGATGACTTTTACTCTGAGATGTGTGGGCTTTCCTGCATTCCTTGCACCTTGACAGGAGGGTGGGGTCAGGCTCTTCTCACAGGTAACAAGGGACAGGAAGAGAGGGCACAGCATCAAGGTGTGCCACGGGAAGCTTAGATTGGACATTAGGGGAAATTTCATCACTGAAAGGGCTGCCCAGCCCTGACACAGGCTCCCCATCCCTGGAAGAGTTCAAAAGCCTTGTGGATGTGGCACCTGAAGACGTGGGGCAGTGGTGGCCTTGGCAGTGCTGGGGGATGGTTGGACTCGGTGGTCTCGGAGGGCTTTTCCAACCAAAACCATCCTATGATTCTGTTAATGTAGGGTGCATTTCTCTTGAGATGTCAGGGACATGTGTATGTGTGAGAGGAGGAAGGTGAGAGGTTTGGTGTAACACTAACGAATCAAATTACAAATTACAGATTACTTAGTGGTGAGGAGGAAGAAGGTTTGATTTTTGTGGCTGCTATAAGCAGAAATCCAATCTCTTTACAAATCATTCTTTAATGCCTTCTCATTAACTTCAGCTGGTAATGAGAACAAATTGAGGCAAAGGAAAAACCAGTGTGAGGGAGATGAGTCAGAGTTTTATGGACCCATAAAAGCTGTGCTGATTTACTCAAATGTAGAAGTCTGAAGTACACAGAGATTGGATTTTGACAGGTTTAGTTGATCCATAGCTTTTTAAAATATGCAAAGCTTTTTCAAGCATGACACACATGAAAATGAATGATGATAGTTGCCTGTTGCTGTAGGGTTGGGGGACTTCTTGTAATTAAACTTTTTTATGAATCTGCACTGCAGAATTTTGCTAAGTGGAGTGAGCTTGAGGTGAGAAAATGATGCAGTGTGGAGCTTTGTGAGGGAAATCAGAGATGCACTGCACTGGTGGTTTGTAGCTGTGGCCCTGACCCCAGCTGGGGGGGCACAGCAGTGTCTGTGGGGTGCTGAAGTGCCTTGTCCAGCATCAGAAATTCCTACTGATCACCCTTCATTTTAACCTTCCCTCTCCAATGTCTAGAACACACCTCTCCATTAAAAAACAGGACAAGTCAATCCAGCTGCCATCCTGAAGATTATATTCTGTGCTTGCTTTGAGTGGAAAACAGTTTTTTCCATTGTACAGAACCTGTTTTCAGCATTGATTTGTCCTATATCAGGGCAAGAATAAGGTCTTTTAAAATTCAGAGACTGAGAAAGTGGGGAAATAATAATAAAAAAAAAAGGACTGAGTGGGAATAATTCATAGCCCATTATTTACTCTGCTGCTCCAGGCTGTGAAGGACTTTGGGTTCAGTTATGACCAACAGAATTCCATTTTGAGAGGGCTTCACCTGTTGGAGTTACTTCACTTTGTCTAAAGAATTCAGTAGCCTGGCTGTGTCATGTCTGGGCACAAAAGCATAAAATGCAGGTTTGGCTTTGTTAAGGCAGAGTGGAGACACCCCCCGAGGCTGCAGCACCCTACAGAAATGTACTGTTGGTGTAGGTATTCACACACAGAGTGTAATTCCAATTCCATCACTTATTTCTGCCCTTTGCAGTTAGTTTTTGAGTGCAGTTTGGATTTCCACAGCGTAGTGTTTACCAGTCAGAAATCCATCTATTGATTTATAAATTTTCCATAATCTTTAGGCTGCAAATGTTAGTGAACACAAGAATGTCCTTGTGTCCTGCCAGCTTGGCTGTGGAAATGGGTTTGGGCATTTAGTCTGTCAGAAAAGGTATTTAAGAAGAGACTCTTCTCTAGTTACAGTGGTTCACCAGAGGGATGGATCTGTTCTAATTCAAGTCAGAAAATACAGCATTTATGCTGAATTTTACACAAAATAATTAGAGAAACTGGTTGGGGGAAGGAAACAGAATGCAGCTGGGGAGAACACCCAGGTCTTTGCTGTGATTTGTCTTTGCATTACACTGTATCAAGCATTTCTGTTGGTTGTTCTGCTTAAAGACAAAAATAGACAATGGATGATTCCATTACTCTCATTCCTGAGAAGGAATTTTGGGATTTTCCTGGTTTAATGTCCTGTGGTGCAAAATGATAGTGTTGTGGAATTTGTCCATCTACCAGTTTGCTATGTCTGCTGAACAAGCTTGCAAAGTATCCCTAGGAACTGTTGGGGGTTTTTCCCTAGGAATTAACTTTTTGTCTAGATTTATGCTGCTGTCAGAACTCCAGTAAGTCTGTAGAACCTTTGCTGGGTTTTAACTGATGAAATAAGAGCCAGTGTTGAGTTGGTCCCTTTTCTTTTATTGGATTTCCTTGAGAATTTGTAGTTTAATGACTAACAGTGTGTTATTCCATCATCTTTAGCTGTGGCAGATCTCCAAAGGATGTTCCCAACACCACCTTCTTTAGAACAACACCCTGCTTTCTCCCCGGTAATGAGTTATAAAGATGGAATAAGCTCAGAGACTGTGACCACCTTGGGCATGATGGAGAGTCCTATGGTCAACATGGTTCCAACACAGCTTGCTGAGTTCAAAATGGAGGTGGAAGATGGGTTAGGTAGCCCTAAACCTGAAGAAATCAAGGTAACATGCCAAAAATGTGGTATTTTTATAAACTTGCCTATGTATGCTTTGATTTTTACAAACAAGTCACATGTAGTGTGGGTAGCAGACTAGAAATGTGAACTGGACCCATATAAAGTACAGTCTGTAACTGGGGAAAAACTTCTCTAGTAAGAGCTATTTAATTGTTTCCCTGATTTCAACTGTAGGCATTTTTCTTCTTGTAATTTTATGTCTGTAATGTTTTCGGGTGTTCTCAGGAAACAAACAATATTGTCTGTGAAATGAGCCCTGTGCCCAACAGAAAGAATGTACATGTATGACAAAACATCATCCTCGTGCCCAAGTGGCTGTTAAATGATGTGTTTCCTCAGATAATTTCCCTGTAGCACCTCTGCTGTGTCGCCCTCCCTGCTGGGGACCCAGCTGGGATAAAGTGGGGCATGTGGAAAGGCTGCCTTTTTCTCTCTGAAATGTTCCTTTTTTGGTTAGGGTTGAAACTCTCTGAGAAAGCCCAGGGGTTGAACTTGCTCTGTTTCTTCTTCAGCTGATGTTACTTCCCAAGTTTTAAGGCCAGATGGGACCATTCTTATCTGACTTTCTGTATAACACAGGTCAGGTAATGTCACATAGTTCCTCCTCTCTGGGGTCCTGTAGTATCTGAGTAAAGAGCTGTTTGTGAGTGGGGACTCTGCTGGTTCTCACCTCCCAGATGTGTCCATCGCTCCATAGCATCCCATGGAGGGCCTCGGCATCAGCACCAGCTCTGCATTGGTTGTATGTCATTGTTCCATCAGAGGGTGAGAGGAGACTAAACCATTCTGCTTGTGTGTATCCTGCATTGCTGACCTTAGTCCAAAGGAGTCCCTACCACATTTCCATGCATAGAGCCTGAGGGGGTTTGAATTTAAAAATGCACATTTTGTGGAGGAATAAACATCACCTGGTTCTGCAGCAAGTTCCTTGGGATGCAGGGAATAAAAGGGAGATGCCCACTGTAACTCTGACTTCCTGCTGGCCCCAACCCTTGATTTTATAGATTCTTCTCCTTCAGGCCCACCCTGTCCCTAATCTGCCACAGCCGTTTCTCTCCCCATCACCACCTCCTCCCTCTCTTTTGTGCTCCTGGGAGTGTTGGAATTAACTAAAGGCTGAGTTTTAAGGGTCTGCATTGCTGAGACAGGGACGCACTTGCAGGTGCATGGACAAGAAATGGGTGTGCATTGATGTGAGAATCCTGGTAGGGCACTTGATTTAGTATAAATGATGTAGTCAGCTGGGAATTGGTACATTTTCCTGCCTGGCAGGAGTAGTGTCCCTCAGACTGCAAGGGAAGCACTGGCTGACTACTTCCATAAGAGCTTTTGGTTTGTCCCTGGGAAGGGGGAGCAGGACAGCCTGTGCATTCTAGGATTGTGTCTCCATGTTATGGTGCAGTGTCTGGTCAGACCCCCTGCCCAGGGCTGAGCTGGCAGAGCTTGTACCCACAGTTCTGTTGAGGAGGAGGAGCTTCACAGAGGTGGGAGGAAGGCCTGAATTACCAGAGTGCCCCTCCTGGACACCAGGCACGTGGTCTGCTTTGGGTCTGCAGGATCTCTTCTTCCTTCCATCCCGAGCTCATCCCTTGGAGGCATGTTGAGGAAAGGCATCTCCTCAGAGGCTGTGCTGCTGTCCATTGACCATGTCTAGTTCATGTCTCTGCCAGTTTCTGTGCCATCACAGAAATGTGAAATGAGATTTTTGTGAAGTTTCCGAGACTTTGCCTTGCCACAGACCTTGCTGTTTTTTCTCTCCTGCTCGTGCCTAAGAATAGGATAACTTGGGCCTGGAGAGAAAATCTCTATTGGAATTTGAGCTGGAAGGTTTTGAGTGGGAGCTGATTTTAGGGCATCATTGATACTGAGGATATTTTAATCTCCCTCACAACCATTGTAGGAGTATTAAAATACATAATTTGACTTCTGCCTGAGAACATTTCCAACTGCACAGCTGACTTGCTTTTGAGTGTGTCCCACCTGCTCATACACACCAGTGGGGGGAACAAGCACTGAACCCATTGCTGATCATGTTGAGAACATGGAAGTAGATTCCTTGTGCAACTGGAGGTAGAAATCCACACATTCCTCATCTCTCAACGCTTGACAAGGTGCAAGGGAAAAATACAAAAATCTAAGGAGATGTTAAGTGCTGTTACTGTTTTAATACTGATTTTTACTTTGCAGTAGTGCCTCAAAAGGACTAGTTCTGTTCTGAAAGAGACTTGGAATAACTCTAGAAACTCTGGCTGAAGTTCTTGTCATCACTCTCTGCAAGCAAAAGTGACAGTCAATGAAAGCCCAGCTTGACTGAACTTCATTTATAGTTAATATTATGCTTACTAGATTGTTTATGTATTTTTAATTAATGCTCTATTTTTATTTAGTAATTGGCACGTGCAAAGTGTCCACTGTTATTAATAAAATTACATGAATCCCCACTGTGGGGTTATTCAGAGGCTGCCTCAAGGCACCTCGGGTTCCTTCTTACTGTGGCTCATTGTCAGGACAGAATTCTTGCAAAGATCGATCTTTTAAGTGCCTAAATTAAGTGCTTAAAGTTAGGTAGTGTGAAAATTTCACAGTGCACTACTCATGTTTCAGACATGGCTTGCCTTAAACAAGCCTGCTCGAATTGTGAACCTCTGCCATTAGGAGGTGCAGCATCTCGGGATAACAAGGAGCCTCAGCTGAGTTTCCTTGAAGGAACTGCTCTTGAGTGTTTTGTAGAATGAATAAATAAACCTAATTCTGGGGGGGAAAAAAGTTGTAGAGAGTTCAAACAGTACAGTGGGTTTTAATAAACAATAAGTATCTAAGGAACAACGTGACCATGTCGTTGTAACCACTGTCGTTTGGATGTTACAGGATTTTTCGTATGTGCACAAAGTTCCATCATTTCAACCTTTCGTGGGCTCCTCCCTGTTTGCTCCCCTGAAGATCCTGCCCAGCCAGTGCCTCCTACCTCTGAAGATACCAGACACCTGCATCTTCAGGCCTTCGTGGGCTGTTCCTCCCAAAATCGAGCAACTCCCTCTGCCGCCTGCAGCCGCTTTCATCAGGGATGGCTACAAGTGAGTGCAGGGCTGTGGCAAAGGAGCCCAGGCTGGTTACCTGAAACGGTTCTTGGTATTTACAGAGCTTTAACCTGCAGGAGTACTTAGATTTGGCATTGCTAGAGATCACAGCAGTTCTGATGGCAGGAACATGTGATTTAAACCCGGCTTTTGGCACTCAGGGGTGTTGCAGTGTCCACTGCACTCGGAGTGCTTTTAAAGCTCAGGGACTTGCAGTACCTGAATTAAATGTAGGTGCTAATACAGGAAAGTAGTGTGATTTAGCATGAACCAGAAGAGTTAGGGGATAAAATAAATGCACTGAACCTCTCATGTCTGTCCCTTCCCATGTCCAGCTCTCCTAGTCAGGCTCCCTTCTGCTTGGTACATGGGTGTGAGTTTGAGCACCAGGTTGATGCTCTCTGGTCCTGGTGATTCCAGTTTGTCTTCTGAGGGCTCTGAACATGTTGAGTGGGGCTGTGAGAGCTCCTCCTCTGTGTTCTCAGTGAGCTCTTCTGAGCTCCTGTGTGTTCCCTGAGGGGGTGACCTGGGAGCTGTGATCACACAGATACTGGTCCGTGCCCTGTGCTGTCCTGCCCTTTTGAATACCAAAAGAAGAGATGCCAAATATAAGAGTGCTGTGACTTATAAGGAAACACTGACATTAATTTTCAAGGCTTATATTCCTCGCTCAGTTCTCAGAAATTAGCAATGTTTATGGAGGAAATTCATTGCTGGAGGTTTTGAAAACTAGCAAGAATTTGCACCCTTAAATTAATAAAACCTCTTGAAAGGCAGAATAATAGTACAAAGGTCTCCTGCTGCACTGCTTCATTTCTGGAGGAAGTAGTCTGTATCTTTAAATCAGTCTGTAAATCCTTCAAATCAGTCCTTTTGCAGCCCCAAAGGATCCTTCAGTGTTCTCAAAAGAATTGCAAAGAAGAAATTGTAAACCCTTGATGCAGTGCCTGGGGAGCAATTTAATTCTCAGGTTTTTTCATAATAGTAACTGATGCACCGGGCTGAGCTGGTTATTAATTTCAGGTATTTGTTGGGGAAAAAACCCCTTTCATTTTCAATCTAATCCAATTAGAGTGAGGATTATTACTGCAGGCTTCCGACAGAGTGGTGATTGCCAATCAAGGTTTCTAGGTCACCTTTTCTTATTAGTCTGAGGCACTCTGTGCTTCAGCTCCACAACTCCTTCAGCCTGGGGTTCATTATTTCCCCCTCTCCTGCTTTGAGCTGGACACACAGCAGCTCAAGGTAATAAAATGATTGTAAGGAGTAAGGCCTTCAATGTTTTCCTTTTCAAGAAATACACTGTAAGAGCAGATAAACATGGAAAAATCCTGTTTGCCCTCCTTCATCCAGAGACTCATTGAGTTCTTATGTCTTTCCTTGTCCTGATATGTAGTGAACACATGGCAAGAAGAGTGAGCAGCTTAGACTTGGCAAGGGAAAAGTAAAGGTCATCTTCTTTGATTGGCCCCATATTGCCTGTTGCTTGAAAGGAGTCATTGCAATGGAAGAGAGGTCTCATGGGAACGTACAAACTGTTCTGTGGTCACTTGAACTTGGCAGAAAATGACAAAACAGAGTAATAAGAACCAGTCATGAATGGAGATGACCCAAAGATACGATTCTGAGCTTTGCTGGGCTAAGAGTTTGTAATGGAACGTGTCTCATTGTGCTGTGGACTGTGGAATCCCAAAGGAGGGTTTGCATTTCTAGAGTTGGACATACTGTTACCAGCTGTGTGTCCCTGTGAGGTGATATCATGTGTCAGTGCCACTGCATGGCTTCTGACAGCTCTTCAAAGGGATAATTTCTAACACAAAGTAACATTTGTAAGCCTCTGAAATACCTTTTTAATTTCCACTCGTCTGTATCTCTGCACAGTGTTTAAAATAACAACTGCAATTCTTTCTCATTTTCCTGAAAGGTGTACAAATAATCTAAATTTTAACTTGATGTTTTATGTGGAGATTGTTCTCAAGAGCATGTGATTTTTAGGCCATGGGAATAATCCTTAAGAGGGTGAAGTGTCTGAGATGACACCTGTGATCGTAATGGTAAGAAGCAGCGGTGTCCATGGTGAGAATGACAAGTTCTGTTGAGAGCCAGAAGTAAAGGTTATGGGCAGAGTGTTCTTTGCTGCATTTCAGTGAGTCCCTTCAGTTCTCACCATCTCCTTGTATTTAACAATGCGTTGTGTGCCCAGATCGGTGTCCCCGGGCGAGGCGTTTGCCGTGGGGTGTGACCTGTTCCCGTGTGTTCCCCGCAGCAACGTGCCTAGCGTTGGGAGCCTGGCCGACCAGGACTACCTGCAGATGAGCACCCCCCAGATGAGCACCCCGGTGACGCTCAACAGCGCGGCCCCCGCCAGCAACAGCGGGGCCGGGGTNGCGGCCAAGGCTCCGTCAAGTACGACAGCACGGACCAAGGCTCGCCCGCCTCCACGCCCTCCACGACGCGGCCGCTGAACTCGGTGGAGCCGGGCACGGTGCAGCCCATCCCGGAGGCGCACAGCCTCTACGTCACCCTCATCCTCTCCGACTCCGTGCTCAACATCTTCAAGGACAGGAACTTCGACAGCTGCTGCGTCTGCGCCTGCAACATGAACATCAAGGGTGCCGACGTGGGGCTGTACATCCCGGACTCGTCCAACGAGGACCAGTACCGCTGCACCTGCGGCTTCAGCGCCATCATCAACCGCAAGCTGGGCTACAACTCCGGGCTCTTCATCGAGGACGAGCTCGACATCTTCGGCAGGAGCTCGGACATCGGGCAGGCTGCCGAGAGGCGGCTCATGGTCTGTCAGAGCAACCTGATGTCGCAGGTGGGAGAGGCGGGCAGAAGGACCCAGGAGCCCCCGCTGAGCCTCCTGCTGCTCCTGCAGAACCAGCACACGCAGCCCTTCACGTCGCTGAGCTGCCTGGATTACATGTCCTCCAACAACCGCCAGGCGCTGCCCTGCACGAGCTGGAGCTACGACCGGCTGCAGGCCGACAGCAACGACTCCTGGGTGGAGTGTTTCAATGCCCTGGAGCAGGGCCGGCAGTACGTGGACAACCCCACGGGGGGCAAGGTGGACGAAGCCCTCGTGAGAAGTGCCACTGTCCACTCCTGGCCTCACAGCAACGGTACGGGGCACGGCCCTCCCTTGGCTCCCTGAACTCGTTTGAAGGTTGCCAGTCGTGGCCTGGCTTAATCTTTCTGTGGGAAATGACAGGCCTAAGAATATGCTAGGAATAAAGTAGATCTCTGAAAGCTTTATATGAATGACATCTGAAGTACTAATAATCTGGTTACATGTAAAGTACCAGTAGTCCAGTTGTCCTTAGACTCTGTGGCCTGAAGTGTGAAAGAGTCTGTGTGGAAGTTCAGATGCAAAACACATTCAGGTATTTGGGGGAAGGAAGAATTATGGCCCTTTTTTTTTTTTTTGGAGAAGGGTAAAAGCAGTCAGTAGAAAAGAATATACTCTGTTAGGGAAAAAGGGGAAAAGTGTCAAGGGATAAAGATTATTCTATAATTAAATATTACCTGTTCAAAGATGCTCTGATATCTTGTTAAGTGAGCTGGGCAACAGTAGCACTGATCAGTGTGTAAAGACTGTGGTGCCAGCTTTATTGCAGCAGTGTTTCAGAAAGCACCACATTAAATGCCCTTCAGCTAATTAGAGTTGTCCAAACTCCATGGGCAGTGTGCAGAGCAATAGGAAGGCACAGTACACAGGAAGTGTTGTCCCCTCTAAAAAGCTGTTGGTGACCCTCCCTGAAGTGATGGCTGCTCCTTGTCCTTGCAGTGCTGGACATCAGCATGCTCTCCTCCCAGGACGTGGTGCGCATGCTGCTCTCGCTCCAGCCCTTCCTCCAGGATGCCATCCAGAAGAAGAGAACAGGAAGGACCTGGGAGAACATCCAGCACGTGCAGGGACCACTCACCTGGCAGCAGTTCCATAAGATGGCAGGACGGGGAACCTACGGTACGTACACTGGGGTCTGTGTCAGTGGGTGCAATCGAAGTGGAGTTTGTTCTGCAAATGTCAGACAGGGGCCCTTCACATGGCTTTGAAGTGCCTGCAGAAGCATTTGAAGCACATCTTGAACACCATGGTGAAGGTTTTGCCCTTCCAGACTGATGACCATTTACAGAGAGCAGAAATGGTGGGTGAGGCTCAGCCCCCACATCTGCCTGTGGGGCTGGGCTCAGACTAAAGACCTGGTGTAGATGTAACAGGAGCAGAGGGGGCTGCTAAAATCAGCCACAGCCTAATGGGCAGAGGGGCTGTGGGAGCTGTGCAAATCCACAGAAACTGGGGGTGATTTCTGCACACAGAGGTTTGCTTGTTCGAAGGCTTCCCATAGTCTTAATAAGAAGGTTTGTTTTAAGTATCTCCTGGCTTCTGGAAAATCCAAATTACAAACCAGTTTTGTACGTGCACTTCTGCAGAATAGTGACTGACATTTAAATCTGTATGTCTTGCCTGAAATTTATTTCAGGCTTAACCAATGCTGTTTTGTTTAGGTTTATTACTACAGCTCCATCATGCTTTGCTTTATTTCCTCTCTGTTGGTATTTGATATGTTGCTGCTCTCCTTGGAGCCTGGGAAAAATGGGGGTAACTCCAGTTCCTGTCTAAAGCTGTTGTGCTGGAATACTTCTAATAATTTTTCCAGCATTTGTAACTTTAAGACTTAGGATTTGCCAATTGTTACCAGAGAATAAAACTGAAATTCCCATAGAGTACAGAGCAGAGCTTTTGATGGAGAGTCAGTGAATTTTACTGAACTTTTTAATAAAGTTGAATTATATTCTGCAGAAACTACTGGGTATATTTTAGCTTGACATTTTCAGCAATATTTCTTCCACTGAGCTCAGAGACACCCTGTTATACTGGGTAATAATCCTCTCCACAGGGACAGCAAGTGCTTGGAGCACGTCCTGTGGAGAGGGGCAGGAGGCAGTTTATGGGATTGTGATAACTTTGTGTGGTATTATTTACCTGGGGATAAACGTGCCTAAGCTTTAGTAATTTTGCACAAGCAGGTGGAGGTGGATGAAAAACTGTAAGGTCAGATTTTGTGTATTCCTGTTATTGCTTGGGATGAACAGGGACTCCTGAGCTGTGGTTATGGATATGACAAAGGAAAGGCAGGACATGAAGCCTCAGGAAGGGCAATACCTGTGTTCAGAGTACGTGGAAGATGTTTTATTGCAGCTTTCTAGGAAAGTGTAAGTGGTGCTTGGATCAGCTCCCTCCACTTTGGCCAACTGAACTTTGGTTTTATGGCATTTCTCAAGTACACTATAAATCTTACTTCTCCTTTATTGAATATTCTTTTCAAGAAAGACCGTGTGAGAACATGGTTTATCAGGGATGGCACACCCTTGATACATGTTTCCACATGGCAAGGGATTAGTGATTTCCAATATTCCTGGGAAAGAACCACTTCCTGGGACAGCAGAGACCTCTGTAGTTAAACCAGTTATTCTAACACTTTTTCTTCATTTTTTTTTTTTCTCCTTTGAAGGCTCTGAGGAATCTCCCGAGCCTCTCCCGATCCCGACGTTACTCGTGGGCTATGACAAGGACTTCCTGACAATCTCTCCCTTCTCCTTGCCCTTCTGGGAGAGGCTCTTGCTGGACCCATACGGGGGCCATCGGGATGTCGCCTACATCGTGGTGTGTCCGGAAAACGAGGCCTTGCTCGACGGAGCCAAAACTTTCTTCAGGGACTTGAGTGCTGTATACGAGGTTGGAAAGAGGGGCCCCCACTGAGTTGTTGCTTCCTAGGTGTCATGTCTGCTCTAGTGCATGGGTTTTAAAAGTAACAACTATTTGAAGAAGGATTTCTTTCATTTTGAGGGCTGTGTGTGCTTTCATAGTCCAGCAATACTGTATAACTGAGTTACACTGTGATTCTCTGGGCATTTGGGGGTTTGTGTTCCCATCTGCCCTTTACAGCACACAGAGGATGTAGCAGTGGCATTAGTGCAGCTGCAGCCTCACAGTGATGGCCCAACCAAGCCTAAAGAGCAAGGGGCACACTAAAGAGTTGCCTTCTCATAATGGCTAAGCTGGACTGAAACCATTCATTTCCTTGGCATGCAGGTGCTGTACTCCAGTACCTGACATTCCTTAGGCTCGCTATGAGCACAGTTCAAATCAACAGGCAAATGTAGCCTTTTTTAAAAATGTATTTATTGGGGTGCATGCTGGGAATGAAGGGTGTGAAAGGCAAGGCTTGGCCTCTCCCCACAAGGTTTCTCCTCCCTCCCCAGATGTGCAGGCTGGGCCAGCACAAGCCCATCTGCAAAGTGCTGCGTGACGGGATCATGCGGGTGGGCAGGAGCGCGGCGCCGACGCTGCCGGAGGAGCTGGTGGGCGAGTGGCTGGGCCAGCCCTGGGGCTCCGACGAGGGCGACAATCATTCCAGGCTCAGGCTGTACGCGCAGGTTT
>VXBX01007236.1:365330-389281 GCA_013400415.1 Scytalopus superciliaris
GGGTTCTTCAAGGGCTGGTTGGGATTGTTTAAAAGTTAGGAAGGTGTTGTGAGGTTTTATCTTGATTTCTTAGTCTTTCCGTGTTGAATGTGCCTGCTTTTTGTTTTTTATCACACTGGCGATCTTGTCAGGCATTCAGAAGCCAGTTCTTAGCTCTTTTAAAAAGTCAGTTTGGTATAAGGTGTTTGTATGTCATAAAGGTGATGGAATGGTTTGGGTGGGAAGAGACCTTAAAGTTCATCTTGTTTCACCCACCTCCCACTAGCCCAGGTGTGAAAGTTGGGGTTGGCTCTCTNGTAAACTCACTACTTTACTTAGAAAAGCAGATTCTTAACCTTTGCCGCCGACCCAGGCAAAGAGCCCTCAGAGCAGGCCTGGCCTAACACAGATAAGCCAGGCCTAAACACCGAGAGCCTGTCACCAAGCTAACCCGTGAAGGACAAGAAGCAAAAGAGAAAAAAAACCACCTCCCCCTTCGGCTTATATACACCTGATTACGTAAAGAGATGGGATGGAATACTTCCTAGATTTTGACCCTGGTTACCAGGGAAGGCCTACAAAAAACAACCCATCACACCAGGTTGCTCCAAGCCCTGTCCAACCTGGCCTTGGACACTCCCAGGGATAGGGCAGGATGTTCCACACAAGACTGAACATATCCATTGGTCTGGTTTATGTGCTACTGACACGTACCATCACACAGGTGTGACAGGGCCATGGCAGGGCCTTCCAGCATAATGTGTGTTTATAGGAGTGGTGAACTCACTGTAACTCTGCAAAGGGGAAAAGAGAAAGTGCCTGGGGCTCAGTCTGCTGCCTGTGGGTACTTGGGACCACAGGACACTGAAGGCATGGTCTCCTTCAGGCCTCATGTGGGCTCATTTCCAGCCCAAAACGTTTTAAAAGATGAGTCTGGTTGGTTGGTTTTGTAATAGCAACTGCCCTGTTTGTTGTGTAATATAACAAGGTCAGGAGGGCTTGTTTGGTAGAGGAGTGTACAGTCTGAGAGTATGGAAAGGTGTAACATTTGCTGGGGTAGGATCAGGTCCTGGCTGAGTCCCTGGGGTCACCTAACATTGCTCCCAGAGTTCGTATGGGCTGAGACATAGTTGTGTATGTGACTGAGGAGTGGGATCTTAGCACAAGGCACAGGAATTATCACAAGGGGAGGAATTATTACAACACTACTTAACACAAATACCCCAGGCTTCCCTGCAGAAGGATGCCAGCATTTGCACAGCCAGGAGAGGAATTGGGCTGTTCAGTGCACACCTGAGGCATCTGGCAGGGCAGCACCAGAAACTTCCCCACTGGTGATCTTCCACCTCTGAGAGTAAATAAATAATATATATTCATTTATTATTTAAAAATGATCACTATGCTATCTCTTTTTCTGATACTGAGGAGCAGAAATAGCTCTATTAAATTTTGCCATTATTGTAGCTTAGGTACAAAGGACATTCAGGTTTTCAGCCTGACAGAGATAACCTGTCCTAGACTGCAAAGCTGAGCCCTGTATAGCCCTGTTATTGCAACACCAGCTGGCCAGAGATCATGACATGTCAGTGCCAGCATCGAGTCACAGAGCTCTGCAAAGTCAGCCCTGCTTTTAAAGACATTTGATTTATCAGTTCAAACTGAAGCCCTGGAGAGTGGATTCCACAGCAAACGTTTATAGTGGAGATTCTATTCATTAGCACTTGTACACTCTTAGACTATTCTAAAAGCACAGATAAGGTTGTCTGACTTTTCTGATGTGACTGTCACTAATCCCCTCTCCTCTTCCCATGCCATTCCAGCACCTTACTTGGCCACCCTGCAGCTGGACAGCAGCCTCCTGCTGCCCCCCAAGTACCAAACGCCCGCACCAGCCAGCCAGGCACAGGCAGCTCCTGGGAACACTGGACCTGCTCCCTCCAACCCCACATGTCTCTCTGCTGGGGCCCCTCCCACGGGCAGCTCCTTCGGCTCCACACCCAGTGCCGGGACCACCAGCCTTCCCGCCGGCAGCACCTCCTCCTCCGGCTCCTCCGTGCCGCAGCTCTCGGCCTCCTCCGCCACCCCCGGCGCTGCCCAGGTGCCCACGGGCTCCTCCACGCCCGGGTTCAGTGGCAGTGCTGGCCCAGGGCAGAGCAGCAGCAGTGGGGGCAGCACGGCAGAGCGCTCCCAGGGCAGCACGGGCCCTGGGGGGGACACGGAGCCGGGGCAGAACCTGCCACAGCAGCAGCAAGAGGGACAGGAGGGGTGAGTGACTGAAGTGCCCCGAAAGTGCTCCTCATTAAACCCACTGTCCTGCTTTCACACAGCTTGTAACCTTTAAAAGGAGAGGCCCCTTTGGTAGGTGCAGCTCAGCTGGGCAGGGCCCCTTTTGGTTTGTTTGTAGTAGTCACTGATAAAGGGAATTGGAAGAACAACCCTCCCCTTTTTTGTTACAAGACTCAAAGCCTGGTTCAGCTGCACGGACGTGGGTGTTGGGTCTCCAGGATCCCCCACCTGGCCTGTCTTTACAGCATCAAAAACACAGAGGGTGTCTCAGGTTCTGTGCCAAACCTGCTGGCTTGGCCTCCCTGTGTCAAGCACTGCAGGATATCCCACGGAGCTGAATGCCTCTTGCTCCATCACACCTGGAACATTAACAGATGCAAAATGCAAGCCACGGATATTTTTTTCCTGATTTTCTTGCATTGCAGGTGTTGTTTTGAAGGCAGGTACACTGTGAGGTCAGGAAACAGGATTGGAGTCCTGTTAGTTTAAAATAAATGTCAGCAGCACAGCTGTTTTAAAGACTTCATATGAACACCCATCCATCAAACCTAAAAATTAGGGGAAGGTTTTTTAACATCGTATGTAACTTCCCAAAGAACATGTTTTTCATTACTCCCATAATAATGCATATTGCTAATAGTCATGGTGTGTGTTGTGGAGTTGCTGTATGTGGAGGGAAAAGCCCACATCCTGTTGTAGTTGAGGTTGTCCTTGAGACATCTGTTCACTGATCTCTGCAAAACACCCTTGGAGCAGCTGCAGCAGCTTCTGACAAAGTCTGAGCTGCTTTGATCACTTACAGATGTTGAGCCTCCTGCTCATGGCGAGGCACTGGAGGAGCATTTTACCAAGTGAAAAATGTTCAGTTGCTCTTTCCATAACCAGTGGAACCTTCCCTGTACCTGAACAGGACTTCAGGCTCCACGAACATTGCTTTGTTCTCAGTTCCCCCTTCCACCTCTCCCAAAAACAAACCCCAAACTGCACCAAAACCAGGCGTGCACCTACATGAAAAGAAAACTCACAGAGCTAATAGTAGTCAGCTTTTCCATAATCCTCCAACATAATCTATGCTCGTTGCATTAAATGAGATTAGGTTAGACTTTATGGCATCTTTAATGCATAATTAAACCCAGGTATTTTGGATTAGGAGCTGCAGTGAGTAAAAGCCACGTCAATCGCCGTTGTCATGGTTTTTAGTTTTGCTTCTGGACATGAGAATTCCTCAGCACTTTCCTTCCCCCCCCCACCCCGCCTCAGCCTTGCAGAGAGTGTCACAGAAAAGCAGTGATTAACCCTGTTCCTCACCTGTCCCCCCCACGTGTGTGCAGCATTCCCGAGCGGGAGCGGATCGGGGTCCCCACGGAGCCGGAGGCGGCCGACAGCAACGCCTACCCCCCCGCCGTGGTCATCTACATGGTGGACCCCTTCACCTACACTGCAGAGGAGGAGTCTGCCTCGGCCAACTTCTGGCTCCTGAGCCTCATGAGATGCTACACAGAAATGTTGGATAACTTGCCCGAGAATATGAGGAATTCTTTCATTCTCCAGGTAACGCTTGCTCCGTGTCCCTCTGTCACAGCACGCTTGTGAGACACTGCACTGAAAGATACAAAGTGGGAGATAATATGTAATGTTCAGGTGACATGTACAAATTATTTTCCTGGCAGGACAAGGCTGTATATAAAAATACCCCTTGCTTTTTTTTTGATGAGGAAATTAATTTATAGCAGCCACAGCATTCCTGTGTCAAATCTGTCTCATGGCTCTTGCAGTCCTTTGTGCTTGGTGCTTCCTGGAGAGGGATTGCAATTATTTCAGTTGCAGCTTGAGTTGCCATTGCCAAAACTGTCCAGTTGCTCCTTTGATTGCTCTCCATGTTGAGTTGTTTGCTGTTTATATTCCCATGATTTATACTGTTTAATCCAAAAGAAATATGCGAAACCAGACATTTAATGCATAATGTAGCTATTGTATTGTTATTATCTGCTCCTTAAAAATAATTTACCATGTAAGTTGGCATATAATAATAGTTACTTACTATGGAATTACTTAAGAATTGAATTTGTGCAGCCAGAAGCAGCACTTGGCCTCTTGCCCAGCCTTGCCTGCACTGCCAGGGCTGCTCTGTCCCAGAGGCTCAGTAAGTGTGGGGACAATGGGAGGCCAGAGGGCCCAGGCTGTGCATGGCCCTGGGCAGCAGGGGCAGGGAGCACTGGGGGAAGGGTCCCTGGGGGCCTTGTTCAGGTGTGCTCACCTTGGCTTGGAAGTATTTCAAATTATTAAAAGAAAAAAGAGAATTGGAAGTTCTTGTGGTGACTCCTCAACACTGGATCTGAGGCTGTATCAGACAAGCAATGGACTGACCCTTTTTCTCTGTATTTGTTTGTTTTCTGGGCACTTCCTCAAAATATTTTGCCCGTTTAAGTCAAAACAGCAGTTTTCTGTAAGTAAAGGGTAATGTGATCTAGTTCCCAGCACTGTATTCTCACAGCTGTACCAGAGCATACCCAAATGTGCAGTTACTTCAAAACAAATCCAACCCAAATGTTTGCAGCTTTATTACAATTCCTCTGCAGAGGGGAAAGCCCAGCTTCTGGAATTCTTGGGTAAAACTGTCTTTTAAAAGCACACAGTCACATTTAGTAATAGAATGTGCTGCCAAAGTTCTGGTGGTTCAAGCAAGAACCATAAAGTAGTAAAAGTTTTGTGATACTTAGCTTTTATTACTACTGAAAATATTTGCTGAAAGAGTCTGAGTCCTGTAGTGTTGGCTACAACATAAACGTTTGTATTGACAGTTTCTGATCTCACTGTAAAAGAAAAGACATTTCCACAGCCACGTGTGGGATTTGTACAATAAAATCAATGAGGTTACAGGGATTTAATTCCAATTTTAGAATGGATTTGAACTGAAAACTTGACTTTTGTCATGCTTTGTTTATTCCTGTGCCATTTCTCCTTCCTGTTCTTGTGCAGTTGGGTCTTAATCACCAAACTCATCTCACAGGCAGATCTTCCTGTAGCTCTGGTTCTTGCTGCCTGAACGTGGGAATCCACCTGTGCTGCTTCATGTGACTTTCTGAAATAAATAAAGCTGAGCAGCAGCATAAGGTTGCTGAGCTTCCAGTGATTACTGAATCGACAAGGAGAAACAACCACACAAATAATTGTAACAGCATCTGAATTGTGCTCTCCACTGTTCTGTAAGAATGGCACCATCCCACGTGGACAGCACACAATTCCTGTTCCTGACACCAGGCCCTGGAGCCAAAGCTGCCTGAGCACAGCACTCTGTGCAGCTCAGCCACCTGCAAATGAAGGTGCTGGGCAGGAAACCAGTTTTGAAACAATTCAAGGTGTTTGGTTTTGGACTGAGGATTCCAAAGGTTAAAATTCACTGTCTCATTGTAATGGGAGCAGCAGTTTTGTCTCAGGGAATGCAGCCAAGTCCTGCCCAAGGAACACAGCCCTGCCAGGAGCTGGGATGCAAATCATGGAGTGTCACCAAGTGTCCTTAGTGACTAATGAACGTGTGAGTCTGGTTTGATGTTAATGAGCAGCTCTTGGAAGCCTTTCAATCGTGTTTTCTTGTGTATCTGAATTGCCCAGATTGTGCCTTGCCAGTACATGCTGCAGACAATGAAGGATGAGCAGGTTTTCTACATCCAGCACTTGAAGTCCCTGGCGTTCTCCGTGTACTGCCAGTGCAGGAGGCCCCTGCCCACCCAGATCCACATCAAGTCCCTCACGGGCTTTGGGCCAGCTGCCAGCATTGAGATGACCCTCAAAAATCCTGAGGTTGGTACTGGGGGAAATGAAAGTCTGCTGATAAGCTGTAACCACTTTCCTCAAATACCAGAACAGGAGCAGGGAAAATACCTGCAGGAGGATTTTTTCAAGGTGCAGCAGACAATGGTAATACAAAGGGAAAAGGCAAGCTAATGCTAAATAGAAAATAGTAAGAAAAACATCAGGCTATTTGCTTTCAAAACATTTTAAGCTTCTGGTTTTGAGTCATAAAGTAAAAGGTTAAAGATCAGTGTGAAAAAAGAGAAAATGTACATCATTACTTGGGATTCTGAGTAATTTTGTGGTTTTAGTCTCTAGTGCTCCACCAGGAGTTTATGTGCAGCCTGTATTTCTGTACACATATATATATGCATATGTATGAAATAAGTTCCTGTGCCTAATTACAGATGGTATATTAGTTCCCTGAGGTAATGGAGAAATCCCCCTCTTTTGATGGGCTTATCTTTCAGCTGTTTTTTAAGGTGTAAATATGCAAGCCTTGTTTCTGGAATTTCAGGGATTTCAAAAGAAGGATAATCCATCCTACTTTCTATGAATGTTTTGCATTCTTTGAAAGATAACGATGAATATTTTATTTAGATTTCATAGACAATAAACACTTAAACACTTACCTTGGGATAAAGACCTGCTTGTTGGGTTTAAAACCTACTTGCAAGATCATCACAAACCCAACCTATTGGCACGTTCCACTGCTCCCATGAATCCATAATCTCTCCCTGAGAATTCCTAAAAGCAGCCTGACCTCAGGCATCTCCCTTTCACAGTCCCTCCTGTGCCTCCTTTGGAGGTGTCTCTTCAGCAGGATGGGTTTACAGCCGGTTACAACAGTCACACTTGAAGGTATTTGGCTGTGAGGGGAAGGGTAATAAATCTGGAAGATTCCTTTGAGCATCTCCCTCCCTTTAAGTGACGTTCCTGCTCTCCTGCCAGGCTGGGATAGTGCTTGTAGCAAGGGACAGGAGCAGAAACACAGCATCCCTTCATGTCTCTAAGAAAACATCATCACTTAAATTTCCTCTGAGCTGATTAACTTGCACTTTGCATTTCATGTTTAATTTCCTGAACACAGAAAAGACACCTAAAAAAGAGGAAAATGTTTTCATGAGCTGCTTGCATTTAGCATAATTATTTAATCAAATCTCTACTCTTTGCATTTTACATGCATTTGCTCTCAATCTGCACTGCAGACTCCCCAGCTTTGCTGAAAAATTAAAAAACCACCCTAACCATTTCTTAATTGTGAAGCATGTCTGGTCAGGCCCCTCCTGTTAGCTCTCCATAGAGGAGTTACAGAGCAAAGATGGCTTTGGGGGCACCCTGTGGGAAGCAGCTTTGCAGAAGAAGGCCTGGAGGTCCTGTTGGACACGATTTCTGTGAGCCAGCCCTGTGCCCTTGGAGCAGGGCAAGGCAGCAGCAGAGGGGCTGTGCTGGGAAGGTGCAGCCAGGGAGGTGCTGCTTCTCCTCTCCTCTGAGCTCCTCAGAACAACAAACATGGATGTGCTGCAGCAAATGCAGCCAAGGGCCTCAAAGATGAGACAGGAACAGCAACATCTGACAGCTGAGGAGGTTTAAACTCCTGCCTGCGTCAGAGACTGGTCCAGGGGCTGGTTTCATTCATACCTGTATATAAAAAGAAATCTTTAGATAAGGTTTGAAGTGCATCAGTTTTAACTAGCAGCAGTGAATTGTCTATACCTCCCCTTTTCCCAGTCTCCCTCCTCACTAGGAATGCCTTGAACTTATTTACTGTTTCAAGCTTGCCTTTCTCTGTACTCACTGCCAGCGTGTGTGTTTCTTGCGATAAATAGTTTCTGATCTATCTGCTGATGATTGTGTTGTCTCTTTTGCAGAGGCCCAGCCCAATCCAGCTGTACTCACCTCCTTTCATCCTGGCACCCATCAAAGACAAACAGACAGAGCTGGGAGAAACATTTGGAGAGGCCAGTCAGAAGTACAACGTGCTCTTCGTGGGGTACTGCCTGTCCCACGACCAGCGCTGGCTCCTGGCGTCCTGCACCGACCTGCACGGGGAGCTGCTGGAGACCTGCATCGTCAACATCGACGTGCCCAGCAGGTAGGGCTGCCCTGGGTGTGCATGCCATCTCTGGCTGCAGTTGTCAGCCCTCACACACATCCCTTCCAGTCCTCTTTCCTGCTCAGGAGACTGTGGTGATGTTACAATGATGACATTTCAGTCGGCACGTTGTTTCCTCTGCAGATTCTAAATTATCAGTTACTGAGTTACGCTTGTTTTACAACTTGTTTTACAGCTGTTGTACCTACAGCTCTTACCTTAAAGAACACCTGGTGTGTTGCTCAGCAGTTTGACACTTGATTTCACTGCAGTAACAATGCTGGAAGCACACACATATTTTCTCCTATTACGGGCAGTTCAAGTTATGAGGGACTGCACAGAACTGTAAGAACTCCTGTAGAGGGCAAGCGGTGACAGTTATAGGGAACAGACATCTGAGTATTGACCTTGATTCTCTGCTCTCTCTTTCTTTCCCTTCCTGAACCTGCAGGTCAAGGAGGAGCAAGTTGTCTGCCCGGAAGATCGGGCTGCAGAAGCTCTGGGAGTGGTGCATTGGAATTGTCCAGATGACATCCCTGCCCTGGAGAGTCGTGATCGGGCGGCTGGGCCGGCTGGGCCACGGGGAGCTGAAAGGTGGGCAAGGCCACTGCTGCCACACCTGGGGCTCTGCAGTGCAGACATGGCCCCAGGGTGCAAGGCGGGAAGGCTCAGAACTTGTCACTGACCTTGAAAACTAAAAAACTGAGAGTGATTATCACAGAACCAGAGAATCCTTTGGGTTGGAAAAGCCCTCTGAGATTATCAAGTCCAGTTGTTCCCCCAGCACTGCCAAGGCCACCACTGACCCATGTCCCCAAGTGCCACATCCACCCAGCCTTTGGACACTTCCAGGGATGGGAACTCAGCCATTCCTCACAGTTTTGCATCACCTGCACTCTGCCATCATTCAGTGACATTAGATTGAGTGACTTTAGCTTAACCTTCTGAAGTCCTATCTCTCTGTTTCTTAAATCAGCGACTTTATCACAAGTTAAACAAGATGCACCAAATTCTATCACAGACAGGATAAGCTGTTGGTTATTAGACAGACTTTGCTGAGGGTAAACACAGTTGGGAAGCCATATAGCCAGGCTGGCCAGGTAGGTCTCCTCAAGGTTTATGCCCATCTACACCAGGACTGCTGAAGCCCTTCCAATCCCTTTGTCCCCCTACCCAGTGCTGTCTTCACGCTGATGCCCACTGGCCCAAGTGGAGCTGAGTGTAAAGTACCTTGCAGCAAAACCACCATGATCCTGCAAACTGGTACCTCCCTGGGCCATGGCAGCATGGCTTGCAGGAGAGCAGGCTGCAGTCCTCCCCTGGCACTGAGTTCCTGCACTTAGCCTGTCTGTACCCTGGCTTTGACATTGCTGCCTCGTGTGGTGTGGGATTTGCAGTGTCCTTCCAAGTGAAGTCACGGGCTCTGACCAACAGTTATCCTGACACAGGAACACAGACAGGATTCAACTCTGCTTCCTCAAATTAAACAGCACTAAACAAACAAAAAATTCTTACAGAAAAAGTTATTGAACAAGAAAACCCCACCAGACTGCCACAGCATAAACCACTATGGGGACTCCCTGAGCACTCAGTTTGCAGGGCCAGGGGAGGCACTGGGAGAGTTCGGGGCTGGGGAAGTGCCAAGTGTTGCTGTTTCCAAGTGAGTGCTGGCTCAGTGAGCATTCCCCTCTGTCCTACCATGCTGCCTTTCCCTTGCAGACTGGAGCATCCTCCTGGGGGAGTGTTCCCTGCAGACAATCAGCAAACAGCTCAAGGAGGTTTGCCGCATGTGCGGCATCTCAGCGGCCGATTCCCCGTCCATCCTCAGCGCCTGCCTCGTCGCCATGGAGCCTCAGGGCTCCTTCGTGGTCATGCCAGGTATGTCATCCAGCTTTGAGCTGGGCTTTGAAAACAGCACAGTCATCTGGGCATTGCTGGGAAAACCTTGGCTAGTGTGGCTATATGGGGCAGAAAATAGGTTGGGCCAGCAGAATTCCACAAAATACTGTGGCAGGATGTTCCCTGGGAGTGCAGGCCCCTGGGGGAAGATGAATGTTGGGCTGCTCACCTCTCCCCTAGGAGGTTGTGGGTCCAGGCAGCCCAATTCCCAGGGGCTGGAAGGGCTCATTGCCAACACCCTCGTGCACGGAGTCTGCAGTGGGAAAGAGCCTCTGGAAAGGGCAATAAGAGTAAACCCACTTGCCTTCTCATGTGCTGAAGGTATTTGGGGAGTTCACTTATAAGCAGCAGCCCACAGGGTTAAGTTCAAATAAAATTCAATGTTGAGCTTCCCTTTACTTGTTGTATTACCTAAGCACATCCTTTTTAATGTATGTGGTGACACATGGTCCTTGCCATATCCTTGCAAACCACTCTAGGCTTTTTAACATTTAGAAAGAAAAGTACATGGAACAGAATTGACTTAGCTTGAAAATTCCTTATCAATTGAATATTTTGAGAATCTCAAAGCAAAGATTTTGCAACATGAAAAAATAGTTGGCAGGTGAGGTGTATTTCATACAGAGGGTGTGAAAAATCAATTTAACTTCTAATTTAACAAGTAAATACTTGATAAGAGGCAGCAGAATGACAGGAAAGGTGGAGCTGAACAGTGTCTGTATAACTTGTGATCTGATGTTCAAGCTCTTCCAGCAAGTTATTCTTTTGAAGATAAGGCCCTTTAAACGTGTGTCTGAGCTTGCAAAGCAGCTGGGATGGACAGGAACGTGACTGAGCACAGAACACGTCTGTGGGAGGGCGTGCCAGGGCAGGGCTGAGCCGTGTGTGTCCCCACAGATGCTGTCACCATGGGCTCGGTGTTCGGCCGCAGCACGGCGCTCAACCTGCAGTCATCCCAGCTCAACACCCCCCAGGATGCCTCCTGTACACACATCCTGGTGTTCCCAACCTCTGCTACCATCCAGGTGGCACCAGCAAATTACCCCAATGAGGATGGGTTCAGCCCCACCAACGGTGAGTGATGCTGGGGGGGCAGAGGGGCTGAGCCAGGCAGGAACAACCCCCCCCCATGGACCCCACAGCACCCAGCTGCCTTCAGGGGGAACCACCCAGGGTGCAGCACAACATTCTGTGCTTTCCCTGAGCCTGTTTTTACATAATCACACTGGTTTGTTCCCAAAAGGATGTGGACCAGCCGTGGCACAGACTAGAAAATGCTTTTTCTTCTTGTTGTGACTTGGTCAGACCAAGTTGTTTCCCAACTTTCACATCGTGCCCTGTTGTGTAGAGAGCTGGGAGGGAGGAGTTACTTGTAGAGTTTTGATGTCCCTGTAAAATAAGTGAAACAGCCCAACCTGAGAACTCCTGATGTCCCCAGAGTGCTTTTACACACACATTGAGCCCTACAGTTTGTCAGCAAGGCTCTACTTTACATCAAGTAAGTGTTTTCCTGCTTTGTCACAAATCCTTTAAATGATTGCAAAGTAATTTAACCCAAGAGTAACTCCAAACACGTACAGTAGGAGTGTTTAATGAGGAGGGCAGTCACAGGCTAGAGAGGAAGGCAGGCCACAGTTCTTTAAGGAAAGAGCATGCTTTGATCTGTTCCTGCTGGAATGTCAGAGGGCCTCCCAGAGGGAAGTTGCCCCTCTAAATCCCTGTCCCTTGGAGGCCCTGGGATCCCCCCCAGTGCTGTGCTGACAAACATTAACCTGTGTTAACCTGCCCTTTAGTGCTGCAGATGCTAATTAGGGTCAGGTACAAGGACTGGCCTTTTCCAAAATGGTGTTAAATTTAATTTTCTTAACTCTGTTCTGCTTAATGATTAAACTGCTTCCTCTGCTATTAGCCAGCTCATTTATGCTTTGGAGGCGAAGCAGAGCATGACACGAGCTCTGGTTTGTTTACTGAGGCTGGAGGACACAAGTTAATAAACTTCAGTTAAGTCATTGCTCTGGCAATCCCGAGGTTCTCTTCAGGAGGTGAAGGAAAACAACCACCTGCCTGTTTCAGTACTGGGATTTCAGGTGAAATTTATTCAGCACACACATCCTTTTCCATTCTATGTGGAGTAAATTCCTCATTTTCAAGAGAAGCTGTTATTTATGATATGGAGAATACATGACTTCTGCTTAGGGCTTTGTGGTTTAGTATAAATTTGGTTGCAATTCTGATTAATCCAGTTAATTCAGACAGGTCCCACTGTCCCCTTCTGCCCCCTCAAATGTACTTTAAAATTGTCATTATACACTTTAAATATCTTTGCCTGCTGAGAAGCCTGGATAAGGCAACAACCCTATAAACCATGCTGTGCTGGCTGTCATTGTTTGCCCTGTTTGTGGTGCCTGCTCCTTCCCTCAGGAACTTACTCAGGTATTGTAACCTGTGTGCAAGTGCCTGAGTAGTGAATGCCCTTCTCAGAGCAGCCAACACCCTTCCCTGTGCCTTCAGCCCTTCCCACATCCCAACGGAACCAAACTGCACCAGCCTTTGGGATAATGCAGCTGCATGGGATTGCTGAGATGAAAGTGGGATATGAAAAGCTGTGCTGGGAGGAATCCTGGTGCAGCACTTGGCAGAATCCTGCAGTCCCTGTGAGCTGGGAGCAGCTTTGCTGCCCTCAGGGGCTCGGGGGGCAGTGCCCTTGGAGCTGCCAGGGCTGTGCCCAGGGCTGGGAGTGACCCTTCCGAGGGCTGGGGAGCAGCACCTGCAGCACTGACACTCGGGGTCTGTTTGGTGCATGCCAAGAGGTGGGCTAATGGGTCTCTGACCAGCTGCAGAGAGGTGCCAGTCCCTCTGCCACAGAGCTCACTCTGGATTTTATGGAGCTGGCACACCAGGATTTCTGTTCACATTCATTATCCCAACACTCGTCTGCCAACTTTCCCTTTCAAGTCTCTGCGGTTGCAGTCAAAGGTTCTAAGGAGGATTAAACAGCAAAGTGTTTATCTCTGCCTTCATCTGCCTTGAGAGCATGTGAAAGAAAAAAGGGAATGATAATAAATTAAAGGGAATGGTAATAAATTACAAAGATGTCTTGGAAAGAAGAGAGCACAGCACATTGGAAATTATTTTCCTTTCTTTTGCTTTTCAGATGACATGTTTGACCTCCCATTCCCAGATGACATGGACAATGACATAAGGATTTTAATAACAGGGAATCTTCACTCTTCACCAAATTCTTCCCCAGTTCCTTCCCCTGGATCACCATCTGGCACTGGAGTGGGATCTCACTACCACCACAGTAGGGTAAGGCTGGAGCACTGTAGGGCATGTGCTGCTTAAAATAAAACACAAAGAGAGACCCAAATCCTCCAACAAAATCCTTTTTCCTGTAGGTTCTCACCCATAATTAGGTCAAGAGCAAGCAAAAATCAGGTAAAAATGGAAGGTGCTGATTAAATAGTGCTGGAGAAGGTGCCTCTGCACTGACTGTTTGCATCTCCCAAGTTAATTGCTGGTGTACAAGGCAGTTGAGAGGAGGAGGAGGAGAAGAGAGAAGCTTTTTTTATGGGTGGCAGATCCATGGCTGATGGCCCTGCATAAATTCAGTCTGTTCTCATCCATTCTCTTCTGGAAAATCCTACAGAATGTCCCTGGCACAAAGTGACAAGTCTTTGAGAGAAAGGAAGCAATGACAGCCCCTGTTCCCAGGGATTTCAGGGGAGGTAATTCTCCCAGTGATGAAACCCTGCCCATGGAAGCTCCACAGGTGCTGGAGGGTTATGCAAATGTTGTTTTCTTAGGAATATTTAGCCCAGAGCACATAGTGTTTGTAAGTTATTTTTGTTTGAAGTGGCTTTTATAAAGTCAGTTCCAACATCAGTGATTACTTAAAATGCAAATTATTTTTGGTAATTCAAGGTTTTTTTTTTTTAATTGGCTTTAGCATAACTTAGATCAGGTTTAATGGAACTCTCACTCCTACATTTAATTGTGTAGGACTGAGCTGTTCTCTTAAAATGGTTTCCATCACAATTAGGTAGAAGTTGGATACTTCATAATTTCCTGTGGAGAAGTTTTATTCTTCAAGTTGTCCATTTAAAGCATTCTTTACTAAATAATACATTTTTTTATTACAGAATAAAAAGGTTAGCTTTAATACCAGAAACAGATAACCCCTTGCATTTAAAAGTTCTGGGTTAGTGATCTGAATAGTTTCATTGGATCTGGATCTGGACTATCACTGCTGGCTTTAAAGTCTCAGGGCAGACTATAAATCTGGTAGGAGAGAAGCACAGGATGGATCCTCAGGGGAGGTGCAGGTACAGCTCTGTACCAGGGCACAGCATCTCCCACATGGAGATGTCTTGAGGCAGGAATTCTCTCCCACTCCCTGAACACCATTGACTCCCTGGTGGGGGTGTCACCCCCTGGAAGGCAAAAGTCCTACCCAAATGCCTCAGTGGCAGTGGAACAGTGGGGGAGAGGCAGGACTCCTGCCTGACCACAGAAGGGCTGCCACTGCCTCCTGGGGGCTCAGCCCACTGGCCCTGCTGCTGCCTGTGCAGCTCACCCTCCAAGGTGGATGGATACCTGTACTGGCTGCTGAACACTCACATGTGGGCAAATGAAAGGTTCTGAGTCCTGTCACCAAACCCTCCAGCCATAAATGCCAGCTCCTCACTCAGGAACTTTGTCTCTCCTCTGTTCACTTCCACAAACACCTTTACAGAACTTGCTCTCCATGTTGCTGCATCCCCTGGCTCAGGAGCAGCCCTGGGAGTTAATGGGCAGGAGAGACCCGGGCAGAGTAATTCAGATTAACCATTAACACAGGGCTGGTAATTGCAGTGTAATTTTGTTTGTAACCAAGCACAGCGTGTGATCCTCCCCTGGCAGGGCAGGGGGTCAGGCCTGTCCCTGTGTCCCATAATTGATGGCTGTGCTGGGCCAGGCCTGAGCCTGCTCCAGGCTCCATGGAATGGTTCCCTTCCTGGCATTCCTGACCAAGGTACTGCAGCTGGAGAAGGACCTGCTGGAAGGGACTGCCAGGGAAGGGTTTGTGACTGAGCTGCTTTCTGTGCAGGGGGAGTATTTTCCCTTCTTTTACCCTCTTGACATAAAAGACATTCTTTGATTAAGTGACCAGCTCTCCCAGTTCTGCAGGGATCAATTACAAGCTAAAACACTTTGCAGGCATCTTTTGGATTTTTCCTCTGTAAAATAAAAGTAAAACCAAAGTAAGGGAGAGTGTTTCCAAAAAATCCAAACACATTTAAAATAGGAAAATCCTGTTGAATGGAGTGGCAGCACCTCCTGGTACCCCAGGAGAACTCTGTGGATCATGACAGCTGGGGATACGTGTGTGGACACACAGATGAGGTGGGGCAGCTCCCCCCCAGCACCTCCATCCCACACCTTGGGTGGGGAAGGTTCATCTGGGTTTAGTGCACAGAAATAACATCACAAACACACTGGCTGACAGGCAGCAACTCAGAGCTGAAAAAACTAGTTTTACAGCCGGTTTCTTGTTTAATTCTCTCCTGTCCAAGTAACTCTTTGGTCCACATAAAACAACATGAGTAACTAATACTGCAAATATACAGTCTATAAATAAATGAGTAAGTGACATAAGTGGAAAAGCAGGACAAGTGTTTGGTTTTGCCCTCAACTTCCCCTTGCCTGGTAACACAAATGTAATCCAGGCACAGTAATGCTGTGCAAGTGGCCAGAGCCAGGGGCAGAAGGGCAGCAGTTTGTCTGGAAAAGCAACACAACCCAAGGAGCACAGCTGCAGATCCCTGCTCCTCCCCACTGGAGTGTAACTCTTCCTTCCATGGCTGGAGGCAGCAGGATGTGCAGAGGAGAAGCCTGTGAGACACTGCTCTGCTCTCCACGGGCACCCAGGGAGCTGTTCAGGGTCACAGCCAGAGCCTGGCACCTCCGAGTGACTCCGTAGCTCCAAATTCCACATCCAGTCAGCTTAGGAGGTTAAGGGTGCTGCCTGGGAATGTGCAGTGCTGGTGCAGCATAAGCCTGGAGAACCAGCTACAGGGGCCAAAGGGATTAGACAACTTTGACTAAGATTCATGAGTGACGTGTTGTAAGACAGTAATTAGTGAACAAAATCAGTGTTGCTGGAGTGGGATGTAATAAACTAAACCAACAGAGCTGCCTCTCCACCTCCTCTTTCAGAGCCAAGGGGAACGTCTCCTGTCCAGGGAAGCCCCTGAAGAGCTGAAGCAGCAGCCCCTGGCTCTGGGATACTTCGTGTCGACTGCCAAAGCTGAGAACCTCCCACAGTGGTTCTGGTCCTCCTGTCCCCAGGCACAGAACCAGTGTCCCCTCTTCCTGAAGGTCTGTGGTGCTCCACATGGAGCATTTTCTCTCCTTTGCTGTTTCCCTGTTGTAAAGGTTGTATGTTGGAGCCTGCAGTGTCAGAGCGAACCTGAGTTTAATGCTAAAGTTATGCTGTCCTGAAGTGTGTGTTGAATCCTGAGCAGTACCTGCCCCATGAGGGGTTAATTTTTGCCTTGTTTCTCTGCACAGGCCTCTCTCCATCACCACATCTCTGTAGCGCAGACAGATGAGCTTCTACCTGCCAGAAATTCTCAGCGAGTTCCTCACCCCCTTGACTCTAAAACTACATCAGATGTCTTGAGGTAACACCTTCTAGGTTTGCATTTCCACCCTAAAGGTTTGGGGTCTGAGCTCGGAGGTTTCAGAGGGGCCTGTACAAACTGGCAATATTATTTCTGAGTTTATAGCTCTGCTGTGCCCTGCACGTGGCTCAGGGCAGTGGGGCATCTCCTCCTCCAGCTGCTGCCTCCTTCCCCCCCAGGGCAGGCTTTGAGGGGGAATCCAGTGGGTTTCCTACCCCTGTGCACAGCAATCCAAAGGGAACTCGGAATCAGCTCAGCCTTGCCAAGGGGACCCCCTGGTTTGGCTCCCAAGGATTGTCCTGTTCACCTAGGCTCCAGTCTGGGCTGTGCCTCTAATTGTTTGTACTCACCAAACTGAATGGATTTATAGAAGGAGATAAAAGTACCCTCTGATACCACTGTCTTAGGAATTGGGATATAAAGGAGACATTGCTCCTGAGTTAGTGCAGGGGGTGTGTTGTGCTGTTGGGGATAACCAGAGGCCTGTTTTCCTCCAGATCTGTTAGAAGAGCACACAGTGCAGCACACACCAGAGAGCAGAGTATCAGCAGGGCACAGGAAGAACAATCTAAGCTAAGAAAAGTCATGGTGTATTGTTCTAGAAGATGAGTGTGCATCCTCTTAGAGAATTGAGCTCCAGATGCTGTGATGATATTGAGTAAAAGATATCGGGGTGTTGAATAAAAGGAGGGTGCAGTGCCCAGGGAGGGGATGAGATGCAACACAAGTTACCAGATGAGAGGTCTAATCAGGCCCAGGGTCACAGGAGCTCTGTAGCACAGGCTGCCCAGAGAGGCTGTGGAGCACCTTGGAGGTGCTGAGGCTTTGAAGGCAGCGGCACCCTTTGAGCCCACTCTGTGTGTGGGCAAGACCCTGCAGGTTCTAGTTGAGACCTTACCAAGCTGAGCTCTGAGCAGGCAGTGCTGTGCAGTACCCCCAGGAAGGGGCAGGGGGGCTGAGCAGTGTGTGTGTCCCACAGGTTTGTCCTGGAGCAGTACAACGCGCTCTCGTGGCTCACGTGCAACCCGGCCACGCAGGACCGCAGCTCCTGCCTGCCCGTGCACTTCGTGGTGCTCACCCAGCTCTACAACGCCATCATGAACATCCTCTGAGGGACACGACAGCACTTCTTCTTCTTCTTCTTCTTCTGGCTCTGTCTCCCCTCGGCCTGACAAACGTGCCACAGCCTGCAAACTTCGCTTCTCTTCAGACCAGTCCTGTGTGTGCTTCTGTTCCTCCAAAAGCACATGTGAAACCCACAGTGTTCAGAACTCAACTACCCCTTGACATCTCTGGCAGCTTCAGTCCAAAATCTGGGAACATCCAAGGACAGTGAACACAGAGTAACCTCAAGCCAGTGTTAGTTTGGTGGCCCAGTAATTACTGGTCAGTGTGTGATTATTTTTTTTAATACTTTATTTTTTTAAGGAAGACTACAGGATCTTTTTGCATTAGGAACTGATACACAGCCCAGAGCAGGCTCAGCCCCGCGAGTCAAACCACCTTGTAGTGACCAGTTGGGGTGTTTTGTTGTCTGATCATCGTAAACTGGGACTTTGCAGGAGGGAAAAACCACAAACACAAACCCACACAGCTGTAGTCTCGTATAAATATTGGAGTTTTCTGTCTACCTGGAGTTTCTGTCAGAGTGGATTGGGATGAATGCATGCATTTGTTACCTGTCCATGTAGATATGAATGGTCTGGAGATACTTTATTTATTTTTAGGTTTGGGGAGGGGAGGGATTAAATTATAAAGGACCAGGAACAGTAGAATATCTTCCAAATCCAGCTCCGTTCCGCTGTAGGGTTATTTATCTACAGACCTCTCACTCTTCTGACCTAGAAATCAGAAGTGAAGCTCAGAACAATCCAAGTCCAAGCTGGGAAGGGAAGCATTGTAAGGAATCCTCTCCTGGGTTTAGCCTGGTTACAGCAAGGAACGGCCAGTGTTCCACCAAGGATGACACTACCTATGGGGAGAGGAGAGACACAGGTAGGGAGGAAAAATACTTTAAAGCCCAATGCAAGGGCAAGTGGAAAGTGGTAAGTTAATCTATTGTAGAGCTATGATTGAAATATATTTCCAGTAAATTTAGTGATGCTACAAAGCTATTTACTGAAAGCCAAGTCGCCCTGGAATTCCGGGCAGACTCGTCCATGTACATATCCAAAAATGTGGTTTTTGTTTACACTAAATCAGTTGCAAATCTGGTGTATTTTTTCTGACTATAGGAATATTATTTCAAAGAAATAATTTTTAAAAAAATTATATGGTTAAATTAGTACTTGAAAGTTGCACCAACTGTGGTGGCAAAGTTACTTTGTTTAGTGGAACGATCGCCATTGGGAAGGTTAATGGCTAATTGAAGTATTTTTATGGCTCCTTCATTCCAGGCTCCAGGGGTTGGTGTTCCAGCCCCGTTTTCCTCGTGTTTGGGGGTGCACTGGGCAGGGCTGGGCCGGGCTGGGTGACCTTCTGACCTGTCTGGGGAGAAAAACCACCGAGGTGAAAAGTTCTTCCAAAAGACTTTCGTGTTCTGGTTAGAAAAAAAAAAAAAAAAAAAAAAATAAAATGAAATTCTATGGTTTTAAAAAGTATTTTTCTTGAGATGATGTAACATTTAAAACAAATTATATAAAATAATTAAAAAAAAACAAAAAAAAACAAAAAAAGAATTGCTTGTGTAACGAGAAGGTGGAGGCAGAGGAGGAGCCTGTACATGGATCGTTTCCTTCTCTGCACACACCTCCACGTGGGCATCGTATCCTCTTTGCAATGTATAGGTTAAAAAATCTGATATCAAACCATTTGTATCTAATGTGTACAGTGTAAAATTGACTTTAAAAATATTGCAGTACTATTTTTTCTTAATCAGAAAAGAAAATTCTCAAGGCCTTTTGAAGAGCATAAAAAGATGAAGATTGTAAACTTGTATAAAAAAAAAAAAATTTAACTTGGGGAGGAAAAAAATGTAAAGTAGACATTTGTAATCTTTTACCATTTGGGGGTTATTTGTTCCCAGGATTCATCTGAACTTTGGATTATTATTTTGTTTATTGTTTTTAAAGGGGCCGTTTTTATCCAGGGGCGTTTCTTCCCCACAAACCTGGTTCTAAGCAAAAATTAGAAATAAAAAAGGGCAGCAAGGAGTAGTTTTCATCTGGTGTCTTTTATTTAATTTTTTTAAGTTAAGAGAAGCTGGTGACATATTTATACGTTTTTGTGCAAAATAAATGAATGGCAATAGATTTTAAAGAAAAATCTTATGTACTTCAGTGTGAAAAGTTCTGTATAATATTTCCCTTAAATATGCATTATTTTACCTGTGAGTTTTTTACTGAATTAATCTGAAATGTACAAGCCCTGGCTTTCCTACAGAGTGAAGAAAGTTATTTTATTTTTTTTTTTTTATTATTATTTCTAACTTTGGAAAATCATGCCTAACTCAGAGTTCCTCTGGCAGTTGTTTGGGCTGACGGGAGCGGGAGGGCGGGGATGTCCAGCATGCTTGGATGTATATTTCAGAACCTTTTTTAAATGTAAAAGCTGTACATTTCTGGGGAGTTCTGAAGTTCTTTTTGGTTTCCTTTTTTTTTTTTTTTTTTTTTTTTTNTATTCAAAGTTCCTCTTAAGTAGTTTAAATTGCTCTTGGGGGTTTTGTTTTGTTTGGTTTTTTTTTCTCTGAGCATTTTGCAGTGAGCTTCTTTTATATATAGCCGACAATTTGAAAGAAAACACAAAAAAATGTGAAGTTCATTTTAAATCTACAGTATATCGCTGGTACAATACACTAAAAAAAGACTTTGATAAAAAGAAACAATAATAATAAAAGACCTCCATTTTAAATGTCATTCATATATACCTTGTGGATGAGAGCTATATACTTTTACACACTTTTTTAGATGAATAAATTATTGAATTACTGAAGCTGTTGGTGGAGTTTTATTCTTGGGAGTCTCGAGCTCTGAGGGTTCAGCATTCCCAGGGGAGGAGGATGCAGGACATTCCTGGGACACCCTCTGGGCCTTCCCAGACAAGCTGGGGAATCCCCATCCCTGAGGAGCTGGAGGCTCATCGGACCCCTCCCCAACCTGCATGTCCTGGGGTATCTGAGCAGGGCCAGGGGTTGCTCTGGATGGTCTTTGTGGGCCCCTTCCAGCTCGGGAAACTCTGGGATTCTGGGATAATGGTGCCTGTTGGCAGGGCCAGGTGGAGTGTTGGGCACCAGGAGGTCCCTTCAGACCCTCTGGATTTACAGGGTCGTTCCATTCCTTCCTGTGGTACCACTCCCCAGCTGTGGCTTTCCCAGGATGCAGGAGGGATCCAGCTGTGGCCATCCTGGGATGCAGGAGGGATCCAGCTGTGGCCACCCTGGGATACAGGAGGGATCCAGCTGTGGCCACCCTGGGCTCTGGGGGGATCCAGCTGTGGCCATCCCAGGATGCAGGGGGAACCAGTGCACCCAGTGACAGCTCCAGTGACTGGGGGCAGGGATTGCCACTCTCTTCCATGTCTGCTTAATGGCCATCTGGGATTTCCTCTGTAGTTATTAATTCTTGAATTTTGGTGCATCTTATCCCTGAATTTAGGTAGTTACAAAACAGTCCCTGAGATTTTGCCTTTCCCCCCCCCACCCCTAAACTTTCAGATTTGTATCTTTTAGTTCACTTTACTCTTGGTGAATTCTGGCACTGAATGACACTGTACAATGACCTTGTGCAAGTTCCTGCAGAAAGTTGCACCTTGGTCTTCCACTGTGAGCACCTGGAATTGCTGCATCTGTTAAATGGACATGACTTCGTGGCAAATTCATTGGCTTTAAAGACAAAACTGCCAATTAAAAATACTCTGTTCCACCAGAACTGTAAGGAAGAACTGAAGGAAAACACTGCAATCTCCGTTGATGTGTAACAACAGTGGGCACAGTACTGTGGTGATGGGCTCTTTAATGCCAATAAAGAAATGTTTTTCAAGATTAGGCTGACATTAAACTGCTTTTCCTCTCCCAGCTGCCATTTCTATTTTAGACAAAACGTCTTGGCCACCTGAAAACCATTTCAGCACATGCAGAAAGCATCAGAAACAGTGAAGTAAACATGAGGTTTATGGTCAGTCTCTCACCATTTAGATGGAAATGGAAACAGCCCTGAGATCCCCAAACAGGGAGTCTTTGGTCTCTGATGACAAAGCAGGATTTGTAAAATTCTGCAGCTTCCACTTCCCTGTTTTGGAACCAAACCTGAACACTCAGACAGATGTTTATGTGGCAGCCCCTGGTTTGTGCCTCGGGGGCTGTTCCCCTCCCAGCTATCAAAGCAGGACCCCCAGGGGATATGGAAACCTCAGGGCTGTGTTAGTGAAACCTGAAATGCTCTTCAGAGCCTTGGGAGAGGATGGCACCAGTTTGGGAGTGAGTCCAACTGGGAATTCAGGCTGCCAGTGGGACCACCCGAGCCCTGCTCCGGGCACTGCAGGTGCCAGGCTGGGACCATTCCATGGGTGGCAGCTCTGCCTCCGCTTCCAGACAGTGTAACCAGGGATGAGCATATCCAACAGAGCCTGGAGAAGCTCAGGACACAGAGCACAGGCTGGTTTATCTGACAAACAGCAGCTTTTTTGCTTATTGAAACCCCTCAGAGTTATGAATTAATAACAGCCTCCCATTAGGGCCCCTTGCAGGAGGGACACTGGGACTGCTGGGAGTTCTTCCCACAAGGACATCCTTGGTGGTCCTGCAACACCTGCCAGAATTCCCTGGCTCCCCCTGGTTGCTCCACAGAGCCAGTTCCAGAGGGGCACTGCCAGACTCTCACATGGATTTGAGGACCCTCAACACCTCCTCAACTCCCCAAAAGCACAGCTCTCCTTTCTCCTTACCCTCCTCTGCCTTCACATCCCGGGAATGTGGGCTCTTTCCTACCCCACCCACACCTTCTGCTCTGGGACAGATGTTTCACTCCAGAAATACCTGCTCCTGCAGGACCTTTGCCACCTACACAGCACCATCAGCTGCCTCCCAGGCGATGCTGCTCATCCAGCTGGGTCCTTTTAAGGGACACGGACAGGCCAGCAGAGAAGTGACACGGCCCACGTGGCAGCCAGGGCAGGCTGGGGCCTTCACAAACGGGATTTATTTTCCTTACACAGCACATTGGACATATGTTTAAAAACCTCCAACCAGCCTGACACTCTCTTTGTTTTTACTGAAATATTTGGCCATTGGGAAAATGTCAGGCTGGTCTAAATCTGGGAACAAAACTACACCCTCGAATGCATCGCTGCTACTGGGAGTGTTGTGAGAAGCTCCTGCCAGCAGATCGGACATCAGAACTCCCATGGAAAAAGGATCAAACACACACACACAGAGCCCTGCAGAAAAACCTCACAGGCTCCTGCAATTCTGTCAAAACCAGCCTCACAGATGAAAAAAAAAAACCCAAAACAATACTTTTTCACCTTTGCAGTTGGGTGAAGTTTTTTTAAGCCGTTTTTTTCCCCAGTGAAATCTGCAGTGAGTGGCAGCTGTGCCATGTCACATCAACCACAACTCTGACATTCCCCGTGCGGGATTGTCCTTAGGAACAACGGGCAGCCGCATCCCTCGGCTTCCAGCAGGGGTCACGTTTTGATGGCAAATGAAACTCCGGCTTCATCCTAGACGGGGCTTTAAACCCCCGAATCAGAGCTAGCCCAGCTCCGGAGCCGCATCATTAGAGCTCAACCACGCGAGCAGGGCTGGGGTGGCCGCTCAAGGCGCTTCACCCCATCGTAATCATCGTGGTAATTTCATTAGTGCCCGGGGCACGGAGGGGCGGGCGAGGGGCAGGCTGCCCATGGCACGGCTGGGCTGGTTAATCCCGGCAGGGTAATGGCCCGTGGAAGTGCTAAAGGAGCAGCTGGGCAGCCTTTGGGAGCGGGCAGGAATTGCCCTGGGATCCCTGTGCCCCCTCCAAGGCGCCGGTGGCACAGCGGGTGACACCCGCGCATGTGGCAGAGGGAAAGGACCTGCGGGACACGGGGCAGGAGCACCAAGGGTGGCTTTGGCCATAAAAACAGGGAGCCCAAGTGGAAAACGATCCTTCAGAGCGGGCCCTCCAAGGTCCCCGCTCTCTGTAGCAGCAGAGGGATGGAGAACACCCCGCTTTGGGCTGGGGAGATGGAGGATCCCCCAGCACTCCTTTGCCCTTCTCTTTGCTACTTGTTTTGGGGTTTTTTGGTTTTTTTTTTTTTTT